>VDFB02254165.1:0-10000 GCA_007258455.2 Sequoia sempervirens | reverse complement strand
TTTATCAAAATGGTAGATTAGAACATGATTTTGGAGGTAGGACCATATTTCATAGTCACATGGGTTTATTTATTAAACCTTGGCATGTTGGTTTTTACCCAATGGAAGAGCTTCCAATTAAGATACCTGTTTGGATTTGCCTTCCTAGGCTTCCAATGGAGTTTTGGAGGTAGGACATTCTTCAATCTATCATAGCTATTATTAGAAAACCCTTGGGTCCAAACAAATAAACTTTGGATCAAAAGGTAGCTTTTTTTTCTCATTTGTATGTTGAAATTAATTTGAGTAATCCTCTCACAGATTCCCTAGAGATTAGAGTGGGTAGTACAAATTGGATTCAATATATTAATTATGAAGAATTCCCTTTCCATTGCCAAGTATTTCATAAATATGGTCACCTTCAAAGAAATTTTCCTAAGTTGGGATCTAAACCCCCTCAATTATCTCCTAAATTATAGACAATCAATTCAAAGACAAAAGGAAAGAACCCAATTAATGCTAAAGGACTAGATTCAAATGGATTTATCCATGTAATATCTCGTGCTAAGGGGAAGTTTGTGAATATACAACATGACATATCTAGAGGGATGCTTAGCAACAAATTTTATATCCTATAATTTTTTTAGGAGGTGGAAGCAATGGATTGTGGTAAGACTCCATCCAATCAAGAAGTATTTTTTTTGGATTTGAGCACTCTTTCTATTCCAAGTGACATATATTCAGTCTTAGAAAATCATCGAATACTAAAGAAGGGAGATCCTCCTATCATGAATTGGTGCAAACAAATAACATACTAGAAGGTGAAGAAGTGTTCCTAGTTGAAATTGAGTTTAGCTAGAAGGAGTTCAAATGGAGTCAAATAAATTGCAGGCTATTACAAATCATTTGAATGGTTTTGGGGTGAAAAATATGGCAAAATAAAGGCTCCTATTTTATTGGTTGTTCAATAGAAGAACATTAAGAAATGAGGAAATGATAAAATGTCAAAGACTAGGAGAGAAAAAAGGATCATAAAAAGATGAAATTGATAGGGGAGTCATTAGTTGAATATGGTGTTATTAAAGCACTAGATTCTTGGTTTGGTGTCTCTCAAAAATGATTATGATATCATGGAATGTTAGGGGTCTAGGTAGCATCCCTTAACAAAAGGCTACTCGATATTTGATTAATGAACATAGAGTAGACATTATTTTTCATCGAGAAATAAAACTTCCAATGGGGGATATGATGAGTCTTTCTTCTAGGATTTGGACTAGTGGTCAATGCCAATGTACTGGTGCCCAATGCACTCTACTGGTGGAATTACTTATTCCTAAGGTCCATGTAAACTCACACCAATATGGTGGAAAACAACTAGATATTCAATCTCTATGGTGGCTTCTTGATTTGATTTAGGAGTGACCCACTTGTTTAAAAATGCTTATACACCCACTAACCATCCATATAAGGTGATATTTTGGTCTCAGATTAGATATATTCAATTTTTAGTCCCTTCTCTCCCTTGGGTTCTTACAAGAAACTTCAATTCTATTGACAATCTAGATGAAAATTTAGGAGGAATTGATCATCTTGGTATTTCTTCTACCATGTTGAGAGATAATATATCCTTTATCAATTTGGTAGATGTTAAACTAAGCAATGGTTTGTTCACCTAGAGTGATAGACGGTGTGGAAGTGATGGTATTTCTGAAATATTGGACAAGTTTCTTGTGTCTTCTAATATTTGGGTTGGAAATTGTTGGACTACATCCTCTGAAATTTTGAGTTGGAAGGGGTTGGATTAGTGGCCCATAAAATTATCTTCCTCACTTTTTCCTACTCCCAAGAAGGCTCCTTTCAAGTTTCAATTCATGTGGCTCTAGGATACTAACTTGTTCAATCTCACGGAAAGATGGTGGCTAGAAGGGAAGTTGGCTTATGGATTGGCTATGTACTCTTTTTTTAAGAGGCTCCAATTTGTTAAATTTAAACTTCAAAGATGGTATGCAATTTATTTTGGTAATGTCTTAAAAATTCAAATTCAAATTCAGAGTAAATTGGACAAAATCACTTTTCTTATCAAAGAAGGGATTTAAAAAGAGCTCTTGTAGGAAGAGAAAAAGTGGTCTAAGGAGTTATTTGAGTGGGAGATTCGAGAAGATATATTTTAGAAATATAAATCATGTATTAACTAACTTCAAGAAGGGGATATAAATACCTCTTTTTTTCATAGCTCAGTGAAAGAGCCTAGAAGAGGCAATAACTTTACTTCTATTATATTTACCCAAATAAATTAATTGAACTCCTATCAAAATGTTTTTGTGGAAGCAGTTTGACACTTTTCTTCTTTATTCTCTGAACAAAATGTTCAATATCCTAACGAAGAGAGTCTTGTGCTTGAGTGCATCTCCTCCTTGGTGTCAAAATATATGAAAAAGGATCTCTTAGAACACATCTCCATTAAGGAGCTAAGGAAGGTGATTTTCAAATTGAGAGGCTCCTGGACCTAATGGATTTCTAATATAATTTTTTTAGGAGTTTTAGGAAACTCTTAAAAATGATCTTCTTGAGGTTGTTACAGAATCACAAAAAAAATAAAGAAATGCTCGTATTCATTAATGCCACTTTTCTTTCTCATCCCCAAAAAAGAGGGATCTAATTTTGTAGATCTCTTATGCCCTATTTCCCTATGTAATGCTACTTACAAGACTATTACCAAAATCATTATTGATCATCTTAAAGAATTTTTTGCTCACCTGATTTCTCCTAAGCAAGGGGGATTTGTGAAAGGGTGAAAATTTTTAGATGGTATTGTTGTGGTTATTGAAACCATCCACTCTAATTTTAATTCTAAGGATAAATATATGTTCATTAATATTGAAATGTCCAAAGCCTATGACAAAGTTATATGGTCATTCCTTCAGCACATCTTACTAGATTTTTGGTTTTTCTTTGAGTGAATTAATTGGGTGATGAGTTGTATTACCTTAACTTTGTATTAAATATTGTTAACCAAATATATATATATAGAAAATACATCAGTTGTTTTGTCCATACCATGCATGGTCTTAACCACTTTTATATTTCACTATTGTAATGCCCCGCTGTGCAAACCCCAAAGGACAACTACTAAGACAAAAAAAAAAAAAAAATTTAAAGAAACTATTTTAAAGATTACATAAATAAAATAAACATTAAGTTTCAATGCATGACATTCAATGATTATATGCATTAACAACCCTACATCCTTTGGGGCGTACATGAAGACATTACAATAACTAATCACTATCACTGATATAATTGCATTAACAAGATGCATCACTAAGATAAAAAAAAAACCATTGTTTCATAGAGAATTCATTATTAAATAATTCGCAAGAGTTAATTTATTAAAATACGATTATCTCCAATTCAAAAACCATAACCATATGCTACATTCATGAGAACCCCCAATGTGCATATCCCATGACATAACAAAATAACAATAACCATGATCATTAATCACATAAGGACATCATCATTACACTATACATTACAATAATTATATTATGTTGTTCAAATACATAAGTTACAACATTTCTTTCTTAGTACCTCAAGAGAACAATACATAAATTAAATGGTATGATAGATACAAAGAATATACATCAAGAAATATATTGATCTCTATAACACTTTGCAACTGGTAACCCGACACTGCATGGACGCTGACAGGGGAACCCAACGGGGTGCGTAGCACGTTCCACCCAACCACGTGAGTTTTAGAAAAACCCACCCCCCGTGCTAGGAGATGACAAGGAAGAATCCTCAAACTAGAATGTCCAAACAGAAACGACAAGACACAACTCCAAACAAAAGTGACATGAGAATACATAGACAACAAAACATCTATAGATTCCAAAATCATAACATCAATAGATCACAAAACATAACATCCATAGACCACTCTCAAAGACTTGCGAAATCAACCAATCACAAAGAGTCACTCTCCTACTGAAAATACTCGTAGTAACCGGGTATCCATACTATATTACATATCTCGTTCATGGTAACCGGGCATTCAAACTGTCTACACCCATGTGCACTACCCAACACAAATCAAAAGCTGAACCAACATATATAACAACCCCTCATAGAATGAATTTCTCTAGAAGACTTACAAAATTGAACAACTCAATTGTCCAACAACGCAAACAAAGAAAACTCAACCAATAAGCAATTCCAACATATAATTAATCTAACATCTGGATTCTCTGAATTCAATCAAATCATCAACACATTACTTGGAATTAATCAACTTAATTTAATTTAATTTACAAGCAATAAAAAAAATTAACACTAATAGTTTAACTCAAATTTCCACAATAACACACACAACAATAAAAATCAATTTCTCTATAAAAATCATTTTATCTTAACTATTTGTGCTTCACATGCACCAAATAATACATAATATCCATTTATCTTTTAAAATCATTTCATCTTAAAATAACTATTTGTGCATTTTCATGCACCTAATTAAAATTAATTTTTCTAATAAAAATCATTTTATTATCCAATATCTATTTAAATTCAATTTCCTCTTTTAAATTATACATTCTAAAAAATAATCTATTTCATGCATTCACATGCATCTATTGTCAAAATATATTTAATTAAATAAATATATTAAAACATTTAAATATTTAAATATTTCATTTACAACTTCCAAACGTAAAAATTAATCATATATATTTAAAATATCTATTATATCAAAATAGCCAATTAAACAAATATATTTAAATATATATAATACATATAATTATACATATATATAAATATTTATTATTTAATACATTAAAAATAATTTACTATATTCAAACAATACTGATAATAAAACTAGTGTATTGCGACTTGAATAAATTTTATTTTCGATCTGAGTTTTCTAAAAATTTTACTAAAGGTGCGCCATCAAGTATTTTAAAACATATAAAAAATTCAGCCATACCCAGTTCGTAAATTGTAAGTTATGATAAATTTAGTGACCCTATGTCTCTGTTGTTTTCTACAGGAAAATATTTATTATTTTATCATAGGATTTCATTTTTCCTAATTTATCAGAGGATTTTTTTTTTTTCAATCCTACAGAGGTTTTCTAAATTATATGTGAGATTTTCTAAATTATCTATTGTTTTCTTTTTGAATTTCCTACCATTTTAAATTCATTTCCCTAGAGAGGATCTAAGATTTTCACAATCCTTCTACAAAGATTTCCAAAATTTCACAACAAATTAACAAACAATATTTCAAAATATATAAACAAATTATCTAATTTTTTTTATAATTTCACAAAATCAAAATAAACATCTACAATTTTGTACAGACAATCTTTTAACAACACAATTTAAATAAACATTTAAAATAAAGAACCTGGATCCTCAAGCTCGAATTGATGAAGATTGAAGTTGAGCCTTCGTATTTCGATTCCCCAAGCTTTTCCCAAAGATTTCATCTTCTGGGAGATGTGCAAAACCATCCCTGCTAAGAACTTCCCTCAGAGTTTTTTCCCCATTTTTATTTATTTATTTATTTATTTATTTTAAAACCCAAAAATCAGAATAAAATAGCAATTTTTCATTATCTTAAGTTTTCGAAAAATAAAACAGGCATGCATTCGTTCTTTTTATTCTTTTTTTAATTTTTCTTTTCTAAATAAAATCTCTAAATTATAAATTTCTATTTTTATTAATTTCAACTTATAGTTGACACATTATTAATTATTTAAATCTTTTATTCTATTATTTATCCTCAACTTACTATTTACATTAAATTATAAAAATGTCAAGTTTTAAAATTATAAATAATGTTATTTACACAATTAATTTATTTATCTTAAATTAGTTACATAACTTTTAGTTTAACACTTTTAAATTTTAATAAAGTTATTTCCAATAACTAACTAATAATACTTATTTTAATTATTTAATTATTTAAATTAAATAATACTATTAATCCACCCAAATACATAACAACCCAAATATTAAATAAATAACACAAATACAACTCACGATAGACAACTATCACATAATACCAAAATAACCAAAATCAAGGACACACAATACCACTAGACTCACGATGGGTTGACAGAATTGGGATGGGGAGACTTCCTTCTCATCTTTGTTTCAACATCATACCCGTTGGGACAATTTAATGTTCACCCTGTCCTGACAAAGCAGGTGGAATCGAGGCTTAGTTCCTGCAATCATGCATACAAACAATGTTGTGCACAATATATCTATTTAAATACAAGCACCGCGTGAGAAGGAATCGCAGAGTAGCAGGGCACTCGTGAACGAGTGATGCTACGCCATCCCCTCACCATAACCACATTAGCAACTACAACATCAAATATAAAACATCACTAAGATATACAAATCACCTCATATCATCATGAAACAATTACTAATTCACTGCATCACCACCTAATACTGCATCTATATAAAAGCATCACCAATTAAATGCAATCATAATGTAATATCATACTCACAAAAATACCATTAGAAGCTCTTATCCCATCTTCCTCTTCTGATTCCTTAGCCAGACTACCTGCACATCCTAGGTGAGAATGGAGGGGTACTACAACTATACATATATGACTTTTTCCTCTATTTCCTTTACAAGACACTACAAAATTAGGACAGACTATAGTCTAAGATAATATGCATACCCATACAGTTACTGCCTTTTACACTTGTACTGTTTTGTTTACATTAGCATATAGAAAAAAATACAGAACTTTTAAATCTTAGTAATTTATGTTAATCTGCAGTCAACAATTCCTATTATTGTTATTTCCTTCATCATCACCTGGTGTTTCCAATGCTTCTCTATCATGTAACATATTGGTCTTCTACCTTTTATAGACATTGATCTCTTTATCCAAGGTCTTCGTTGGGTATCTCTTGTTGTATTTCTTTTGAAATTCTCGGTAGTGTTTCATGAAGGGAATGTTATCATCTTCATTGAAAGGCCAATTCCTTTTGTATCTCACATCTTCCTTGTTTATGTCCATTGTTCCTTCCTTTATCAGTCTCACAAATTTGTTTTTTGAGATTTCCACAGTGATAGTTACCTGCATAGCAACATTATGAAATGTGAGTCTTCTAAAAGACTTAGTAAGTACTCTCCTAGTACCTTGAAACACATTCTTGTTTCTAGCCCTCCAAATTACCCATAATATGTTAGAAGTTAACACAAGCCCGAATAAATTATAGGAATTGCTTAAATTTTCTACATAACCAAATAGAATTTCCTATAAATTGATCTTACCATTACCCCCCCCAACTAATAAGATTACTCAAGAACAAGTTCCAAATATCTTTAGCAAACAAATAATCAAAGAAGACATGCCTAATTTTTTCAGGTTGTTTGCAAACTGAGCAAATAATCATTCTTGCATTGTTTAGTTTAAGAGAAAGTTTTTGTAAAATAAATAACCATTTAAAATAAGCAATTTTTAGTTCAAGAATATTAGACCATAAAATTTTGAAAAAAAAATGACCATTGTCCATCCAAGAGGTTAAGACCCCAACATCTATTTAGGTAGTTGGGGAGTTCTTGGGAGGAAGCTAGGTTTTTAGGTTAAATAATTTTTAATATCTTGGTACCATCTATCAAAGAAGCATTTCCTAAGATCTCATTTTCTCTTATATTTCCACTTGGGATTTGAATGCTTTTGCATGCCTCCCTTACAATTGAGTAGGTTCTCCATTGTGTTGGAGGAAGGTCATAATCAATACTCAGCAGTAACCATACCTTAATCTAGTTATTTTCCCATATATCTTTAAAGAATCTAATTCCCTTTAAGTTTCATTCTTTAGCTGAGAAACCTTATAAAAGGGAAAGAGGTTTATCTTTTTTTGATAGATTCCACTTGATTGACCTATCCAAGTATACTTTACCATTCTTCTAGTTCAAAACCTCATAGTCCTTAATATGACATAATGATTTATCAAAATTTCCAAAGGATTTTAAATACATCTAATCCAAATGACAATACTAAAAAGTTATCAAATAGGATATCATTAATGGGGAGTTTTTTACAGCTTTTAGCTTGTTTTGGAACAGTTGAGTTGATAGAATTCATGACTAGAGTCTTCCATAGCTCATTTCCTTTTAATTCTTTAAGAATCCATTTATCAGCTAGTGAGATGCCTTGTAACCTAAGGTCATTCAAACCTAAGCATCCCTCTAGTTTACTTACACAACACCATTCACATTTAACCACATGCTTTTTTTGTTACCGTTTCCATCTAACCAAAGGAATTTCCTAATACTTTTTTTGGATTTCATTTATCTGGTAGATACCAAACAACCAAACCAAGTAATACTACAAGTTATAATAAGAAAGGATTTTTTAACAAACTTGAAACTTTCCAACCAAGGATAGGTAATGTTTGTTCCAATGGTCTTGTTTTCTATCTATTCTATTTTTAACCTAATCCCACATATCTTTTAGGCAATACCAAGGTATCTCATTTGCATGTTTGGCCCTCCCCATTGAAACTCGAATTTGTTGAACCAAATTGGGGGGAATTGTCCCATCAACATTATTGATTTTGATTTTGAAACCCTGGCTCCTGAGGCTTCACAAAATATGTTTATTTTGTGCATTATGTGCTCAACATTTTTTTCCTCAATATTCACAAAGATTGCAATATCATCTCCAAACTAAATGTTAAGTATTTCATCTTCATTGGATAGATGTAAGCCTTTTACTTTAGGTGATAGGCTAATGTCCCTTAGAATATAGAAGATAGCTTCAGAAGCTATCACAAATAAGGCAGGGGGAAGAGGACATCCTTGCCTAATTGATCTTTGTAAGGTAAATAACTCAAATAATGACCCACTAATTTCAACTTGGGCTACAACATCATTTAAAAGGGTCCTTACCATTTGGAAAAATCCACTAGGATCCAAATGTCTCAAGTGACATCATGAGAAATGACTACTCAATTATGTCATACACTTTCTCAAAGTTTAGTAGGAGAATGCCTATGTTGTGATTAGAAGTTCTAGCTCGACCATGTCTTTTGAGATTTTCCTATTTATAAATTCCACTAGGTCTTATGAGATTTTCCTAGGGATTAAATTTTTGCAAAGGTTCCTAGCTCTAAGGTAATGACTTTTATTTCCTTCTATTGAGAAAAGTGACTTGTAGAAGTTGAGGAAAAGATTTTTTATTTCCTCAAGGAAACATAAGTTTTTCCTCATCCCAAATATGGTCCACATGCTCTCTAATGCCTTTATCCTTGATATATCTAAAGAAGAATTTGGATCCCTTATCCCCATTACTTGGCCAATTCATTTTGGCTCTTATTTTCATGCCTTAATTTTTCTTGGTTTGTAGGTTCCTCAGATTATTTTTAATTGAGATTAATTCCTCATTTAGCCTTATGTTCTTGGGGTCCACTTGAATTTATCTTTCAAGATTGACAAAACTCTCTTGTAGTCCATTTTCTAATTTCCTACTATATCTAAGGCCCTTTTTTCCAATTATTTGAAAATTGTTTCCCAGCTTTTAACATTGATATCCCATCTTTCAATGGCAGATTTATCTTTTAGCATCCACTTGTTTATTTCCCTAAGTGTGAAAATTTCTTCATTACAATCATCATTTTTAACAAATTGGTGTTTAGAGTGATTTTTTATTTTATTTTTATCTTTTTGAATTCTCTCCTTAGACAATTGGATTTTGACAAAGATGAGATGGTGGTAAGAAAGTGAAGAGGGGGTAACCTTCACTTTGCATCCATCACCAATTTGATCAAAACAAAAAGAGTCCTTATTGGCATAAAATCTATCTAATCTGGAGTAAATCCTCTTGTCCCTTTTGGTAGTTACACCAAGTAAACCATATATGTTTATTTCCCATTTTACCACCTTCTAAAGTGTCTACAAGACTAATTTCGTTCTTCATCTTATACTAGGAGCACTTTTCATTACCTTTCAACTCTATATCACTTTCCCCTATTTTATCCTCTCT
>VDFB02254164.1:180429-249298 GCA_007258455.2 Sequoia sempervirens | reverse complement strand
TCCACCAATGCTTATGTTTTTACTATGTTTGGTGGTGCTATCGATTGGATGAGTAAGCGACAAGTTGTAGTTGCTTTATCCACTATAGAAGCAGAGTACATGGCAACTACTCATGCTTGTAAGGAATCCATTTGGCTTCGAAGATTGTGTTCAAATGTTGGGCTTGATGCATGGATGATTATTATTTGCATTGAAAGTCAAAGTGTTATTTTCCTAGCAAAGAATCCTACCTTCCATGCTCGAATGAAACATATTGATGTTTAATTCCATTTTGTTTGTGAAATGGTGGAAGATGGTAAGGTGTTGATTGAAAAAATTGATACTTTGATGAATGTTGTAGATTCCTTGACAAAGCTAGTGAGTATGGAGAAGTTCAGATGGTGTTTGGAGTCTTTGGGCCTTTCGGCCCCTAGTAGTTGATTACCTGGTTGGATTGGCTCTTGAAAGGTGTTCAACAAGTGGGAGAATCTTGGGAATTAAGGTGTCTCAACCTTTGCAATTTCCTAGCATTGAATTATTAATTTAATTATGCTTATGTTGTAATTTCTTACTCATATTAATTTGTCATGTAGTATGACTTGGCATGGTGAGTTGTTGACATGTTGGAAGGTGACATGAAGGTAACAAGGATGTTGTGGTCCCCACAAGGCAATGTAGGCGTCCCACTTTGGGAAGAGATTCCCTTGACATGTGTCAGCATCTTTGAGGGATTCTATGATGATTTTATGACGGATTCTTATGACGCGTAAGAGCTAGATTCTATGACAAGTTGGACAAGTGTTGGAAGACATCTTTGCATGGGGAATCTAGGTGCCCAAGTTTGACTATGACAAGTTGTAAGAGAATCATTTATGATGGATTCTCTTGTAGTTGTAAGAGTTGTCATATATGACAGATTCTATGACGGTTGTAAGGTGTGTAAGAGCATTTGTCATACCTATTTTGAGTAAAAATGGGGTACCCAAGTTTGGAGGTATGAACAAGGAGTCAAATAATATTGTACAAGTGTCATTTGCATGCTTGGAGGTGTTGGAAAAATTTACCTAGTGGATTTGGACGCCCATCTCTTATAGCTTACTCTAGAAGCTATCTTCATACTTGTATTCTCTATATATTGGATGTCTTGGAGTGGGTTATGTAAGTTGTATTTTGCAGGTATTGTTATGTTGTCAAAATAACTCCAAAAATAAACATTTGTATACACTTGGAAGAACTTGCATTTCAATTGTGTTGTAATTAGCATTGGTTCAATAATACATTATGCAAGTTGTGGAGTGTGGGGTTTTTCTCCCAAAAGGGTTATCCCCACATATATCTTGTGTTGTGAGCTTCTTATACTTGCATGTGATTTTATTTTAATAATCTTCCTATTGTGCATCTTACATTGTAAATGAATTAAAACTATACATCTCTCATCTTAGATCAATATTAGGAAGTGTTTCTACATACCTTGCTTCCTTTCAGATGTTACCCACCTCTCAACCATATTACCATTATTCAACACAATAGATACATATGCCACTCTAAGCAACCCTAAGCTACAAAGAGAGGTCATTGATACACTTCTAGCATGACCAATCTCACACACAACTAGGGTCTCAAGCAAGACACCAATAATCCACACAAGGGTTGTACATGGGTTTCACACACCATCTAATGCATAACACCAAGGGATAACAATTCAATAGTGATTAAATGCATAATCATACTTGAATAGACACACATCAAAGGTTAATTTCAAAATTCACTACTTGGGTACTCACAACTCAACCAAAAGAAAGAGAATTAAATGGGATATTGCATGGATTAACATAACTTTATCCTTTACTATTCATCAACATTAATTATTTCATTCTAAAGCAATTGAGTAAAGAAGGAAACCACTCCAAATCTACATTATGATTCATTCATTAACACATGCTAAATCATCATTACACCAAATGATCATTGAAAGAAAACCAAGGCATCACATCATCACACGAATAATCATATACAATGCAATAAAACATAGACAATAATACATAAGGGTTACGATAATCAATGACCAATAACAGAAGGGAATGGCAACCAACAACACCAAACAATGAGTGTGATGATCTAGCAACACTTGTGCATGAGAATCACATAAAAATAATAAGTATAACAACCCAATGAACAATAGGAATGGGTACTAGACATGGACATCGAGTGTCATCATGTTGATTTCCAAATCTACATGGAGGTGAGAATCACAACACCAATATAATTGAGACCCATCAAGACAATTCTCCAAACAATTTTTACATTTATAAAAGTTGTTCCCATACTTCACATGGGCCTAGCACAATTCCAAATGATGGATATGGGTCCACTCTTCTCCTAGCCCTAGTATCCAATCCTAAGACAAAAAGTCAAGGTATGGAAAATAAAGTCAAAAAACATGACACTCATATCCAAGCATTAGGAAAACACATTTCCAACATTAAAAATCTAATCCCATAAAATATAAATAATTTATATGTTGTAAATCTCTAATTTCATAAATTTATGTTTCAAGCACCAAGTTCTATTCACACCTAGCATTAATGAAACCTTGAATTTTTTCTCTAATCTTGAAAACTCAATATTTCTAAAATCCAGGAATACATTTGAGCTTAATCATTATGATAATAGGCATTCTATAATGACATAAAAGAGCCTCATATCATGAGCATGTAATTTTATTATCTTTTAAAAATTGTATGATCAACATATTTAGAAAACCAATAAAATAAAATATAAATACCTACATACATAAAACATAAATATAATACTATATAAATATGTTTGGTCTTTAAATTAATAAATGCATGTTATATAGAATTAGGGTATATTAAACTATATGAAAACTTTATAATAATAAATATATGTTATACAAAATTATGGTATATTAATCCATATGAGGCCTTTATATTAATAACTTTATCTATAACCAAAAAAAGATAAATAATACTAGTGAATAGGTATTTTTATTTTACTATTAGATAAATTATATCAAAACTCAATAAATCATGAAAGAATTTAGATGAAGGCGAAAACTGAAATAAGAAAATAAATTTATGTTATATAAAAAATAATAGTGCTATATGCATAATACATATATAATACTACTAGCATACCTATTTTTAATGTTGAAAGACATTCTACAATGACAACGAGTGGAGTGTAAAGACATGGGTGTGTTAACAAAAACTCTTGGAGTGTAAAGGCATAAGTGTGTTAACAAAAAAACTTACTTTTTACTTTAAATTTGGCAACCTTTTACATGTCCAAATATTAATATTTAATAATATACATAATATTTCCAAAACAAACGACAAATAAAATTTATGTCTCCATGTATAGTAAATAAAATAGTTTGAAAGTAGTGGGCGGTTGGATGGGTATCACTCCATTCCCTACTTGTTGGTCTGGAGTAGTCGGGTGGTGAGCTTTGGGTCGTCGGGTGAGCTGGAAGTTGGGTGAGTTGGCCTCACATTTATAGGAACGTTCTAGTTGGAGTTAAAACCATCATTCTCCGCTAGCATTGTGTGGTGTGCTCTGTCCTTTCAAGGACGTTCGCCAAGTTTCAAAAGGATTATGGCCAAGCACTTTTCCCAGGCCTTTATTTCGTTGGGTGGTGGTATTTCATTCCCATAGTCAACAATGGTCTAGTTTTTAGAGCTCTGCCTGTGTGTTTGGCGATGAGCATGTTTATCCTTCTGGTCTCAGCGAAGGAGTTGGAGTTGGGAGGAATGGACACGCCTATGCAGTTGAAAAGTTCAAAAAGGCAAATTGCCTTCGAAGGCCCAATTTCTTCCCTTCGACTGCATCATATCATTCATCACCCAGATTACCTTTCCTTTGCAGCAATAAAATGCCTGGCTGGGAAAGCGTTTATGAAGGATGCCGAAGGGTATCGTTTGGACTCGAATATCTCTTCTCAGGTGTTGGCTGGTTTGCTTGATGTCGGGGTTTCTAAAGCTAATGCAAGGGTGATAATGCGGGGCCTTTTTCCACAAGGACATGTTGGTTGGTTTGGATAGGGTGTTGGTTGCGGCTCATCTAGGTAAATGAATTCCTCGCCCGCTTGACTTGCATCTTTTGGACGATCTAGAAGCTTTGGTAAGCTACTTCCCTTTCTTGTTGGATGTAAGTGACATGGCTCTTGTTGAGCATAAACGCTTGCCTGTTGCAGGGGTTGTGTATTTGAAAAAGAAATTTCATTTAGTACCTGTGGCAGATTCGATCTAGAAAAGGGAATTTCGTGTTTTTGCCCAACAAAATGTTTGGTGATTAGGGCTTGGTTGGGGTCTTTTTTGCTGGTATGTGGGTGTTTAAGCTTTTTGGGTTTTGTGTCTTGAATGGAAAATCTTTGTAAATGTTATCTATAATTGTCAGGTGGGTTATGTTTTTAGGTCAAATCGATGGAATATGGTGGTTGCGACCACTCGGTTTATAAAATTTTGGTACGTGTTTAGGGCTGGTTAATCTGTGTTACAGTCATGAAGGATACCCAGATGGGGCTCGAACTCTATAAATGCCTTTTTAAATATCAATATAAATCATCTTGCTTACCCATAAAAAATAAAATAGTTTGAAAGTAAAATAAAATAACTTTTAACAAAATAAAATAGCTCCAAATTGATCTCTCGATATATTTTTAGAGACGTATTTAAGATATATGTACTATCATATAAATCTATGTAAAAGACGTTGAGAAATATCCTTCTTGAGGCACCTATTCCACTTGTATATGACAAATAGAGTGAAAAATAAGTGCCCGGAGAACGATGTCTCTCAATGTCTTCTACATAGATTTATCTAAGATAGGTATGCTAGTACTTTTTTAATCACATAAAGTCTTCAAGAAATTTCACCAACATTAACAACACTAAATTGAATTTTCCAAAAATGAAATGAATATATCTAAAATAAATGCATACATCTATTTTAAGATTTGTACAACAATTTCAATCTAAGAATTGAAACACCATATGCAACCACCTAGTGTGGGCATGGTCAAAACAAGAATCCAAGCAACCTTGCCAAGATCCAATCTCACTTATGGAAGCCTTTAGATATCCTCATGCAATCCACAAGATTTTTTTTGCAACCACCAAGAACTCATACCATGAAGGAGAGGACTATCGGAGCCAAAAATAACGAGTGTTTTAAATTCCTTTTACTCCCAAAAAAAATTCTAAACCTTAAAGTCAATTATTTTCTTTTCACAACCCAACTAGTTATTTCAAAAAGGTTATTTGAAATTAGATATTTTCTAAAAATATCTCTTACTTGACATTTATATTTTTCAAATGAATTTTAAAAAATATCTTACTTAGCATTTACATTTTTCAACTGATTTTTAAAAAAAATTCTTTTGAAAGATGGTGTAGCAATTTCACTAAAATTGACTAATGCACCGATTTTAAACAATTTCTTTTAACTTAATGCATTTTTCAAATGCATACAATATCAAAATATATAAGACCTTTTTAAACATATTTTAAACTTTAATGAAATTCTTATTATTCTTTCTAATAATATTTACTTAGATAATTCCTTCCTCATTAAAATGCATTTTATTCGTTTATACTAAGCATTTAACCTAAATGCATATACTACATTTAACATGAGTTCACACAATTAATTAAATCTCTTTAACCCCTCGTAAACCAAATTTCATATTAACATTCCTAATTAACCATTAAATTATTTTGAACACTAAAGACAACCTACTTGCATTTTAGGAATAAAATAACACACAAGGAAAGTGTGCAATTTATAGGTTTCACATAGTAGGGATCCTAAATCATGTTGATTCATATTAGTGGCCAACTGGGTAACCACAAGGAACATCCCTCATTTGAAACCAAATAGGATGGGTTAAGCAACCTAACGTACTACAAAAGTTACAAGGTCACTAAATCAACCACAAGGACTAGGTATGGTGAGAAGGTCAAGTGAGTCCATGTCATTCTCCTCCACGTCCTTCAATTAGTCAAATGCCTGTATATATCCTGCACACTCAAGGCGAAGCATCATATCTAACAACAAAGATGATAACCAAAGCAACATATAATGACCAATGAGGCCATGTAATCTAGCAAGGCACATAACCATCCTACAATTATGTGATATAACCTTTAATCCAATCATAAGAAACATCAAGACAAGGCAAGGGTTAACACATACGTGGGCATTACATTCCAAGCGTACCATTGGAATGTCGGGAGGATGAAGGCATGATAGTAATAGTGAAATCAATTGGTCAATTCATAGATTTTGATGCAATTACTAAATCCGGATAGTATCTAACTTACACAAGTTTTTGTATTAATGTTAATGTTGATAAGGAACTATCGTCATTTATCATCTTATCTTCTAAATATAGCGACTCGGTTGAAAAGACTATATATGGCAACTCCTTTGTTTGTCAAATTTGCCATAAAATTGACCATATTGCTAGTTTTTTCTTGGCCAAAAAAGTTATAAAATGATATGGAGGAAAAAATTATAGTTTCTTAAACCAAAAAAATGATAAAATGATATGTAGGGAAAAAGTTTAGAAGGAAAAGATTGAGAAGGCTGTGTTGAAGGAGGTTCCAATCTGTCTAGATTATAATGAATTAGCATTGGTAGCAAGACTTGAAGAACGGGAAATTAAGAATTGGTTGAGAGAGGTTGTAAGAAGGAATTATAGTCAAGATTTAGAATCCTATGGTGAGGTCGCTGATATGGTGAGGAGGTCGCTGATAAAAGTAGAGAGATTGTTAGCAGTTAAGGGGTTGCAACGAGTAAAGGTTCGGCATGTCCAACCCTAGATGAAGACGTTAGCAGCCCTCAAGGTAAAGTCCTACTAACTGCCTGCCCTCTTTCAACCAATAGCACTCCATTCCGTGGAAAAGATTGGAATCTAAATCTGTAGTTGGTAATTCAGAAAGGGAAGTTTCTAATAATTTAGTGTTGGATGAGAAGGAAGTCTCCCTACATTCTGAACTCTTTTCGTTGATGTCTCTTGCGCCCTCTCCTCTAGACTTTTTGAAGCTATCTTTACGCTCTACTCGAAGCTCTATGAGAAATATTGACCTATGGGTGGTTTCAAAAGGGGGGAGAGGCTGAATAAGAGGGAAATTCGCTCCAAGGAAACAATAAAAGATGTGGTTGTGGGCTGTCAAATGCACATTGGATCTTACGGGTTCCAAGCCACCTGTTAAGGACCTTGTCTTGGCTTCTTGATTGTGGTTCTCCTCTTGTGTTTTGGCTATTAGATTGGTTAACAGTTTTTGTGTGGATGGACTCTTTTGTTAGTCTCTGATTGTAGTTTTTTATGTTGTTATATATGTGATAGTCAGTGTAAAAGAGTTGGAACCTTTTCAAAAATCCATCTTTAATTTCTAATAAAAAAAAAAAAAAACTTACTGATTAATAAAAGTTCTAATGTGAATTTAATTTCTAATAAAAAAATAAAAAAACTTGCTGATTAATAAAAGTTCTAATGTGAATTTGTTCCAGGCATACCATTGTATTCTGCCAAAAGTTAGCTATCAATTCAATATTTCTCATCACTTGAGGTAGCAGACAATCTCGAAAAGAAAATCAACAAGGATGCATGCAAAAAAATTACCTTAAAATAAGAGTACAGGGATAATTTTAAGGACAATAAAATACAAAATTTTAGTCAATATAACTTTACTAGGCTCCTTGTGGTCAAGGATCAACAAAGATGTGGATTTAATCAAGTATACTCAATCTGCTCAACATCTGTGTTCAACACTGTGCTCAACAAATAACTCAAACTGTCAGGCATGAAATCAATTATATAAACTTACCAAGAATTTATTCAAATATGCTTGTGAAGCTCTATGAGTGCAATGTGTTTGTTGTATTAAAAAAGTCTCACAATTAATCAATTTGGTCTGCAACTATTAAAATCAATGCAAACTGAAAAGTCAGTGGACATATTAGTATATATAATTCATTGCATGAAAGACTACCAAGTAAACCTTTCTCTGGAAACATGGATTTAAGCTACAAAGCAAATTTTGAGCATATGAAACTGGGTCTCAGCATAAGTGCTTCAACTTAAACTTCTTCTTATTCTTAATTCTTATTTGCGCTCTACCCAAAAAATCTTTTACACAGGAAACTGGATTCTAAATTACCGGTTCAGGTTCGGGTTCAGGGGTTTGGTTTGCAGGTTTAGTCAAAATAAATTTTGAGGTTGGGTTCATTTTGGGTTCATCCATACAAAAACATATAAAAATTAGAAATATATACATATTTACAACAGTAATTAAGTTCAAAATACCACACATAGCATCATACATTGTTTAATAAACAAAACCACCATAAAAATTAAAAACATTAGAATGTCAATTAGTCAAACTCGAATGTTATGATATATATTATATATTAAAATTAACTACATCGCTGCATTTCTCCTTGCAGATAAGCATCAGGGAAGATTGTCCAATTGGATGACGACATTATAGATGAAGACTTGTAGGCAAACTTGGACTTGGAGAGTACATGGCAAATCAAATGAACTCAATGGGAGTTTGGGGGCAATGCCCCCAATGGAGTCGAGGGACATTGCCCCTCACGGGGGTCTGGGGCAACGCCCCCAACGAAGTTGAGGGGTAGTGCCCCTCATGAGGTTCAAGGGCAGCGCCCCTAGCATGCTCCCAAATTAAGACCTCCAAAACCCCACAAACCTTCATGTCGTACATCATTTTGCATTCACAATAAGACCCAAATTAAGACCTTCAAAGCCACACAAACCTTCATGGCGGACATCATTTTAGGGTTAGGGGCGTGAATTGGGTTTTTTAAATTAAAGAAAAGTCATTTATTTTTTATTTATTTTTTTTAAATGTTGAAAACGTCACCTGGACGCATGAGTCGCCCAAAGATGGCTTAGGTCCACCCGGGTTCGGTAAGGCCCACCCGGGTTCGGCAAGGCCAGACCCACAGTCTGTGGGCTGAACCCTATCTGAATCCACAAGGAACCAAATCGAGAACCCGAACCCGGGTTGGACCGTACCAGGACCAAAGGGTTCCCTTGAGCAAACCAGTAACTTAGACTAGATATAAACTCAGTTATTTTACCTGAAATTTTCCTTACCATCTAATCTCATTTGCATAATGCTCTAGAGTATCAGTCAAGTCAGATTTTCCTAATACTTAGCTAGAACTATAGTATTAGTCACAAATCAGTTTTAGTGCAAATGTAGAGTTGCTTTGATTAGTATGTACTCAATTCACAATGTAATATGCACAAACACTAAAATACTATAGGACAACCTTCTTTAAAGTTAACAATTAATACCATTCAAACAAACAGCATAGCTATAGTATACAATTATATTGGTGGAGTACCATATGTGATAGAATGATCCCATACCTGTTGTGGTTTCCTTTCAATTGCTCATTACAAATGACTGGATCAATGAGATACGAACTTGCTTGTATGGATGATAAGGTAACTAATGCAAAACAACAACAATGTAAGTCTACATGTAGTCTCTAATGCTGAAATAAAACAACAGCTTTTAGATCTAGAAGACAGAGATGAGATCCTATTAAAAACTTATAAAAGACCATGAAAATAGGCTGATTTCATCAAACGGGATGAAAAGTGAATTGTGAAATCGTCGAATTGAAAGCTGCTTTCAAATGGAGAAGACACTCATTTCCTAGATCACTTTGTTTTGTTAAAGTTACGTAATACTGCAGAATTCCAGCTAAATATTCTATCATCCCAAACTTGACCTGGTAACCTCATAAGCAAGGAAACATGCAGCATTGGCAGGAACACTTCTAGCCAGGGCAGGTCCTAAGCCTTTGTATAAACCTTTAATCCCTTCAGAAGCAGCAATTTTCCTGAATGCATCAATTGAACCAGAGTACTTTGGCTGCCGGAAATCATCAACCTGGATAACACTCTTCACAACATCAGTTGGATATACAGTCAACCAGCAAGCAGCGCCACCAAGCCCACCTGAAATAAGAAGAGCACTTCGGCTCAATTCCGAAGTATCAGGTCCTCCTGCCAAATACTGCTTTAGACCCTCATAGACACCAAACATGACTGCATTTCCAGGCACTTCCCGTGCTAAAGTAGGGATGAGACCCTTATATAGCCCTGTAATCCCTCCCTCAGACTTTAAAACATGTTTAGCTACATTTATTGGTCCATTGTATTTGATAGAGGCTGCTACTACTGGTGATGCACCTGTCATGGGGAAATTTTGAGGAACTTGATAAATGTTATATGTAAATATGTCAGGAAAAACAATAGATTTACTAACAATAACTTATGGAGTACACCAGCAGGGCTCAAAAGATGTAAAGATGCATTGCACTGAACTTTTGAGGTTTGCCCTATGCAACGGGAGGTTTATTCCAATGTGTTTGAAGCAAATCTTAACCTTTCCATGCACCGTGCTGAATGCTGAATGGTGTATATTTATTTCCCATTGTATAGAGTAAAACTCAACAGCTCAGTGCAATGATTAAGCCCTGCTGATGTACTCCATAATTTATTATCAGGAATGGCAAAGTTTACTCCATTCCATATGATGTATAAATGTTGATTCTACAAATTTAGGCAAATATAGTCAATTGAGCTCCAGCTAACTTAAGTTGGCAAACTTAAAAATGTACGAAGAAATTAGCCAATTGACAAAAGTTCCTGACCTGTTGTTGTCCCGGCAGTGGCAACTGCAACAGCTTCTCCAGTGGCAAGAGCACTTTGAGCTTGCAATCTACACTTCACTAGTTCAGTTGGACAAGCTAGCATTGACACGGCAACACCAGCCCCTGCTCCACAAATTACCTGCTGCCCCACAGAAAGGGGAATCCCAGGACCCGTTCTGACTAAGGTTTCCATCTGCCCTCTTGCAGTAAAGAGAACTGCATTCATTGCTGCCACTGTGGCTAATGGGGCTCCCATACCTTTGTACAGGCCTCGAGGACCCTCTGCTGTGACTGTCTGCCTGACAGCATCCATTGCACCAGCATAGCGTGGGGGTTGACCTGGAGGAGTTATTGGCTGGCTCTGCAGCTTCACCTTGATTGTGTCAAATGGATGCCCACATATCAATTGTGCTGCTCCTCCAACAGTGCCAGAAATCAGATCCTTGCTTACATCATTTGCCATTATGTCCTTCAAACCAGTATCTATCTGTACCACAAAGCTGTAATAAGATAAAACAAGTTTAGAAAACAAAGAATGGGCGCCCAAAATAAATAACAGAACATTATCCCAGGACTACTGATGGAGAGCTTGCCTGTTTACGTTTCCCAGTCAATAAAAAATCATAAATACAATATTATTACGAGATGGCCATAATAGTCTCCATAGACCTTCCTATAAGTCTTACAATTGTTTCTTATTGAACATTACATTGGTTGGGTCAGATTTTTTATTTTTCAGTACAAAGGAATTTCACTTAGTAGGAAAGCTGTAGCTTTACCCTGAAAGAGTGGCCATTCATAAAGGGAACTAAGCCCTTAAAATTAGCCAATCTCTTAGCTAGGCATTGGGGGCCAATGGTGTTCCAAAGTACTAAATTTAAATTAGAGGCATACATATAAGATCTGTGTAATATCAGTGGGGAGGAGCATAATTCAAAGCATGCTGCCCAGGGGTAATGGAAATTTGTGAATCTAGTTCAGCTATGGGGGCCCAAGCAGGACAAGGAAAGCTGTGTGGAGAGGAGGTATGTTCCAGGCTCAGTCTGTGCTTTCCCAGCAATATCTGATTTTGTTTTGGTTAGTGGTATTGTTGGAAAAATGCTGATGTATGCCTTGCTGACATCGGAATGTCGTTGTCGTTAGGAAGGCGTGTTATGCACCTTGTGTAATAATATTAAATGTTGTTGTAAGTTCCAGTCCTTATGAAATGAGATGACACACTTGATTGTTAGGTTAATTTCTCCTAGTCTAATGTTGTATGAGACATTGGAATTGCAAACATAATTAGCGGTCACAAAAGGATAAACAAAGAGACAAAGCATGGGAAGGAGAAGGAGAACCACATGAGATGCCTTGGAATGTGGAGACTCTTGGCGGATGCCAAGAGTCACACATGGGTGTTTAGAGTCACTTGTGAAACATGAAGATTCAAGCATGAGGTGTGAGGGATCATGTGTAGCACATGAGGAGATATATGGCCCATGGATTTGTGCCCATTGTTTAATGAAACCACTTGGTGCTTTATGTGAGCTTTGTGCCTGTAAATACAAGCTCATGGCATTGTGAAAACACACAAGGTTGTAGGTTACATATCATTGTGACATGGTGTTGTAATAAGATTCTAGATGTTGTTGGAATGATTTTAATGGGTGCAACTCATAGAGTTCATCGAGAGGAGATTCTCTAAGTGAATATTGCATTGAGAACATGTTCTCTAAAGGTGCATGCAATCAAAGTTAATAGAGGATGGAAATAGGATGAAGATCTCTCTTAGCACAAGTGAAATCTCTAGTATATTGTAATCTTGTTCTTTACAGAGTGGTGTTATGTTTTGTTTTGTCATTACATTGCACTAGTTTTGAATTTTGTAATCTATTCAGAATAGTTCTTTTAAGATTATCAATAGTTTCCTAACATTTGGTATCAAATCTCGGTTGTTTGTTGCTTGGGAGGAGGGCATGTTGGCCCTAAATAATCTTTGTTTGAGTGGAAGCTTTGCATGGGTGAATCGATTTTTTGTGCACAAGGAAATGGTGAGCCTATTGCAAGGAATTCTATTGGTGCCTTGGAAGCAATGCTGTCAAGCCCTAAAAAAGTTTCTTTATGGAGAAGAGCTATGAGCATTTTTGTCCCCAAGCAGCTAGTTTGTCTTTGGTTTATGTTTGGCACCTTATGCATGTATACAAGTGGAAGAGTGTTGGAAAAGTGTGTCATATACCTTGCATATTGACATTGGAATGTTGTCATTAGGAAGGTGAGCTGTACACCTTCTATAATAAAATTAAATGATGTTGTAAGTTGTGGTCCTCATGGAATGGGACACCACACTTGATTGTTAGGTTGATTTCTTCTAATGTAATGTTGTATGAGACATTGGAATTGTAAACAGAACTGAGTATCATAAAAGAACCACCAAAGAACAAAGCATTGGAAGGTGAAAGGTCACATGAGACAGAGAACCACAAGGGATACCTTGGAATGAGGAGAGACTCTTCAGGTAATTCAAGAGTCACACATAGGCATCTGGATTCACTTCTAGAACATAAAGATACATGTGTGGGGTGTGAGAAATCATAAATATCACTCAATCCAATGGTCAAAGGTACATTTTGGCCAATAAAAATAGGACAACTATTTACCACTTTTTGGTGTGGATGAGGTGTAAAATTCCTATTGATTGTTTGACCATTAAAATATGTGATATTTAAGTAGAGTGGATCACATATAACACATAAGGAGACGTGTAAAATATGAAGTCATGGCTGAGAATTTTGTAGCCAGTGTATAATAAAACCACTCGGTGGTTTCTTATGAGCTATGCACTTATAAAGACAAGCTCAAGTCAACGTAAAAACAAAAAAGAAGGTTGTAGGTTGCATATTGTTGTGATAAGATGTAAGATACCTAGTCCTCAAACTCAATGTACTACGTGGTGTTTCACAAGATTACAACACTTAATAATCACGGATAATCGCAAGTTGTAGCGGCACAATGGGAGACCGACCTGTAATATGAAGCTGTCAGGAATTGGATGAGCCCAGTTGTAGTCGCCAATCGAAGCGGGATCAAAGCATCTCACGGATTTCCTATATGAGTGGTGGAATGTCGATGCGCTTAGGGATATGGAATGGTAGTGGCCAAAGATGGAAGCTTGGCCACCAAATTGCTCAATCGATGCCTTCCTCAGTGCTTTGCATTCGATTTAGACCCTTCACGACTCATCTTTAGTCTTGTTTGACCCTGTAGTAGGAAAATTGCAAATTAGACTCGGATTGATTGATATTGCAAAGGATGAAGTCACAACGCTGGTGACGTTTGTGTCTCACCAAGCGCAACTAACAGGGGGTGTCATCCCTAGTAACTCCAAACATGAATTCATCCTCTGTGATGCTTTCCAAGAGCAATTGATCTCGAATTAATATGATGTAACAACACCTACCATAAGGGGTCGACCGAAGTTAATCATAAAATTTAAATATTATTATTAATAATTTAAATTTATATTAGTATTATTTAATATTGCTTAAATATTATTATTTTAATATTTATTAAAGCATTTAGAAATGCTTTTCCCACCTTATGTTGAGATTGGAGCCCCCATGAATTTGGGGACATGATAGTCCTCCCGTCCCGGAAATTGCTTGCCCTCAAGCAATTGCAAGCTCTTGTCCATGAGTGCCGAGACGACCAACAAGTGATGAGCGATATGGTCTCAAAACCCAATCTTCCGCTGCTCCATTCTGATGTAAACGTCAGCAAGCCAATACTTATGAGCCAACTCGTCATGATCCCAAAGAAATAGTGCACCAATATGTCAATACTTGGATCCCAATTCATCACACTGTCATGTTCAACGAACACGGGAGGATGGATGTATCTCCAAGGGCCATCAACTCCAACTAAGTTCCGGACTCCAAAGGATCTCATGGATGCGCAAAACAAGGGAAGAAGACTTCCTACTATCGTCGCCGTGAGTGAGAGCTGCCAACTCAAGACTGAGCAAAATCCAAAGACTGGTGTTCCAAATCAGAAAATTAGGGCAGCTATCTGTAGAGAAGGGGGATTCGCTACTCATAAGTCTCTTTATTCTCAAGAGAATCCCAAGGGGCGAACTGCCCTAAACTACCTCAAGGAACAAAGCACGAGTTCTAGAATCAGAAAGAGTAAATCACAGAGGTTTTTTGGACAAACTGACAGGCTCTTGGCCAAAGGACGGCAACGCAAAATAAGGACAACAGCACGGTGCGCTAGAGTCCTAGAGGCGCGCTAGCGTCTCATACGGACCAAAAACTGAGTTCATCACAGGAAACAACAAAGCGACTACTAACAATCGGATTGCTAAGAACTTAGAGTATAGGAAAATAACATAATATAATAGCACTGAAATAAAGTAAAGTAAGTGATAAAGATAAAGAGAAGAAAGAAAGTGCTTACCACCACCCAAGTAATGAAGCCTCCAGCAAATGAATATCTTCAATACCTGCATGCGTAAGATTTGGAGAAAATGTTGGGGCTGTATAAGGGTTTGCCTCAGTCAAACCCCCCCCGTTTTGGTGTTCCCACCTCCACGGACAGCCAAATAGATAGAGAAAGTGAACGAAGTAAGCAAATATGGTGTGATAAAAGCAATCCCCGCTCAAGGAGGAGAACCCGTATCACGAGATAAAGATGCAATAGATAGGGGATGTGTGGAATCCCAGGATGCTCGCAAGCACAAGATAAAGGAGATATCAACTGCAAGGCTTAAGGAAGCCAAAGAGAGCAAGGACGAAAGAGAGGGCTGCGAGAGCCAAGAGAGCTACAAAGAGTGTTGTAAGAGCTTAAGAGCTTGAGGCTGCTATAACAAGTGAGGTTTGTGCAAGCAAGGGAGTAAAGAGGAAAAGAGAGTGTATCCAAGAGAGAAAGCTCAAGAGATAAGCCAAGAAGGCCCAATAGATTGAAAATATAGCTTTTAAAGAGAGAATAGGAGCAAAAAGAAGCTTCCTAAGCAATTACAAAGCATCTTGGGCCATTACCACCGACAAAACTTGCTGACAAGTGGCAAACATGCTCGGAAACGACTGTTTGAACGTGGAAATGTTGTAGGATGCTAGCGCGGTGCACGTACGTCTGCGTGGCGCGCTAGTGTCCAAACACATCATGCTACAAAATGACAGGCACGAGAAAAGCACAGGGTTTGATGCAAAGCTGATGAGGGTAGCTGCTAAAAAGGAGTCCTGAGCATCCTGAGAAGGGAAAAAGGTTGATGCAGGGGCTAAAATGAGGCTACACAAGATGCTAAGGGAGTGGATACTAAAGTGGATGCAAGAATGTATGTGGAATTGCAAGGGGTGCAATTTTACGCCATTACATTTTTCCCCCACTTTAGCGGGCATATGAATCTACATTAATATGCACGCTAAAGGAAATCTACTAAACATAAATAACATCATGATGCCAAAAGAATACTGTAGAGGAAGCAAATAACTCCTCGAACCAAGGAATCATGCCCCTAGGCTGAAGACCTACAAAACAGATGCATTAGACAAGAAAGACCTACACGAGACAAAAATGTTAGAACATAAAAATCCACTACATCACGGGGTTAGAACATATAAAAATGCATACACATAGGCACACAACAAACTAAAGGATTTGAGTCAACAAAGTGAAAGAGACCTCAATGTAAAAGGTTGTCTCAGTACTATGCGTTGTCCCCAAATTAAAAACAATAACACATAGAAGAATTCTTAAACAAAGAGAAGGTAAGGATTGATTGCTTCAAGAGAAGAATGCACCCAAAAGTCAAGGAAGCAATCAATAACGAAGAGAGAGCATATACTCAGGATGAAGAAGAAGTAGATCTTCGATCCGGTATATACAATTGAGAAGAAAGAGAATTTAAGAGAGATGGAGAAGCTAGAAAGGAATGAAAATTCCAAGAGAGATGGCTCCATAGGTCCTTGGACCCAAGGAGAGTTAAACAAATGTGCCGCCGATCCGCAAACCTACAGAAGGTGAACAAAAGGCTCTGTAGGTACTCTCCCCTACAGAGTTGAACAAACTGCATTGGAGGCCCGCAGACCAATGATGAACAGATCCAGTAGGATGAAAGCGCTTCACAAGTCCTCGAACCTGCAAAGAAGGCGCCCTCAGGTACTCTCTTCTGAGGGAATCCGATGTAGGGGACTCTACAAAGTCGGATTGGAAAGCAACTTCACAGGCACACCTGCAAAGCAACATGTTAATTCGCAGACTAAACATGTTAGAAAAGCTTGATGCAAAGGAGCTCTACAGGTTCTTGGTCCTGCAAAGCAAAATTGATCAAAAGAACCTCTGGCTACTGCAACCTACATTGCAAGACAATCACAGAAGAGATAGATCTAGTTGGGCTGCCCCCAAGCTAGATGCCAAGATATAAGACAGGTCTAGTTTAGGCTGCCCCCAAACTAGACGCCAATGAATTCATTTGAAGGAGAAAAGCTTTCAAAGGGGGTTCCTCAGGAACCCATTTAAAAGAAAAGGGGTCCACTCAAGGAATGCTTCATTTGAAAGACATATTGAAGAGAGGGGGTCCCTTAAGGGGGACACATCTCCAAAACAAGTTATCACTGCCCCCAACATACAGGGGAGGAGAACCATGCAAGATACTTAGAACATACAGGATAGAGGTAGACCTCGATATCACTTGTCATTTGAAGAAGAGGCAAGTGCATCAACAAATAAATGAGTGATGTCACCTGAATCAAGAAGTTGTATTTTATCCTTCAAGGCCTTACATTCACTAGTGGAATGGCCAGGCACTCAATGGTATGCGTAGAAAGAATGTTTTTTTTTATCATGTTTATGAAGTTTCTTATGCATAGGAGGAAGAGTAATTAAGTGGGCTTTGAGAAGCCTCAACAAAATATGCTCTTGCTCAAATAAAAAATGAGGAGCAAGAAGCAACCCTTTCTCTTGACGAGAAAAGTTTGACTTCTCACTAGAAGAAGGCATAAAGACAACGAATAATGGAGGATGAATCACTTCAAGAGAACAAGGTTGAGCAGGAGTCATGTCATCATTCAACCATGGTTTCTATTTAGATTGTTCATTCAAGCAACCAAGCCCCAAATTACACTTACAAGGTAGACATTTTATAGGGACATGAATGCCTTGTTCGTTATGCCCACAACCTTTATGCCCATAGCCATATGTAGAGACAAGCTTAAAGCCAGGGCCATAACGTGCTTGCAAATCTTGAGGAGGAGGATCTTTATAGAGAGCATTGTTCCAGCAATGGGGATCACACTCTTCTATGGGATCACCATCATCCTTCTTGACAGGACTGCCAGCATTAGCCTCTTTAACAAAAGTGTGATCATCTTCCTCAGAAGGAGGGTCAACATTAAGAACATTACAATTATTGCTCACATTATCCCACGATACAGAAGAATAATCATCTTTGATGGCAGGTTCGGATGATGCTATTGGAAGGCTTGAGTGGATCGGGTCAACTTTATATTCCCCAATGAAGGATTTTGTAAGTCTAAAGAACCCCAATCATCACCAACACATGCATTCTTTTGAGAAGATGTAGAAGGAGCCAACTTAATATTTCTTGCTTCAAAAGGATCTTCTTCAGGGACAGCTGCCTCAAGAATATCCTTTGTAGGTACTGTTGGAGTAAACATTGACACATTGGAAGACACTGAAGGAATAAGAGTAGGCACAACCAAAGCTTGACTGACAGCTACCATTTCACATAAGTGCATAGCCTCAGGGTCAGCCCTGATTGCGACTACTCGATTATTGCAAATGAACTTAATAGATTTATGCAAGGTAGACGAAACTGCACCCATAGCGTGAATCCATGGTCTACCAAGAAGAAGGTTATATGGTAATTTTTCTAACATAACATATACAAGGGTGGGTACGGTAATGGGTCCCAACCTCAAAGGCAAGACTATCATGCCTAGGGCTTGTCGACCGACATTATCAAACCCACAAATGTCAATAGAAGAAGCATTAAGAGAAGATGAATCAATATTAATCTTAGGAAATAGATCAATGTTACATACATTGAGCATCAAACCAGTGTCAATGAGAGTACATCTAATGCCGATATTATTAATGTTAACTATAATCATCAGAGGATCCCCCTGCTTCTACACTTCCAGAGGTGGGAGTTCATGTGGATAGAACGTAATATTCGCGAATCCACACGAATATGAGCTATCAACGCATTAACATTTGCCGGCCTGGTAGAAGAAGGCAAGAGGATCTTTTGCAAGGCTTCCAGAAACATAGCTTGGTAAACCGAAGCAAACTGAAGCAAGTCCCACAGTGAGATCTTAGCCGGAGTAACTTGAAGTTGCTCATCAGGATCATAATCACTGGGTGCTTTAGTTGTAGGTTTAGGTGCTTGAAAAAGGCTTGGTTGTTTATTCATTCTATTCTTATAAGTATGGGCTACCACTCTATAAGAGGGAGCCAAAGAAAGATCAAGAGAATCGCTATCAAATGGGACACCGTCAATATAACAAATCCTTTTAGGAGGACTACCTAGAGTCAAATAAATGACATGTCTCTTAGGCCTTTGAGGGGCAGCAGAGACATAGATTACATTTATAGAATCATCACAACTAGTGGAATAATTATTCGAAGAAATATTCTCAACATCGATCCAAGGGAGGATCAAATGTGGAAGGAGATTCATCATTTGCTAATGCATCATCTCTAGAGGAGAGCGCATTGGAATGAAGAGAAGGTAGAGTAAGATTAAGAAAGGTGTCAATGATTTCATCCTCTTGTGCCAAAATATCCTTAGAAGGAATCTCAGGAGAGGGATCAACAAAGAATAATAAGAAAGGAGACAAGAACTCACTTTCACATGCTTGTAAGAGAACTTCTTGAAGCTTCTTAACAAAGTTGGAGAGAGATAAAAGGAAGACAGATAGAAAATACATTTTGAAATAGAGATATAGACACTTCAGTCGATCCGAAGCAATCCAGGGGTGACAAAACTGAGAAAAACCAAAAATTTAAATTTTTAGATTTTTTCGGTATTTTCTAGGTTCTAGTAATTTGCATTTTTGGAGGATTTTAGAGCAAAATTTGGGGTCGAAACTTGTGTCGGTCCTTAAAATCCAGCTGCCGAAGGCACAATATTTTAGGGATTGAATTAGTCCTCTTGGAGACCTTCCTAACGATGTAAATGGTTCTAAATTCCGAGCATCGAGTCTCAAAAGTTATGGCCACAACAAGTTGGGGTAAATAAATTCCTAGTTTTTTGAAAAACATTCTGGTTCACGTCAGGTTCACCAAAATGTAGAGAAGGGGGATTCGCTACTCATGAGTCTCTTTATTCTCAAGAGAATCCCAAGGGGCGAACTGACCTAAACTACCTTAGGGAACAAAGCAAGAGTTCTAGAATCAAAAAGAGTAAATCACAGAGGTTTTTTGGACAAACTGACAGGCTCTCGGCCAAAGGACAACAACACGGAATAAGGACGACAACGCAGCGCGCTGGAGTCCTAGAGGCACGATGGTGTCTTGTACGGACTAGAAATTGAGTTCATCATAGGAAACAACAAAGCAACTACTAACAATCGGATTGCTAAGAACTTACAAAGTATAGGAAAATAACATAATATAATAGCACTAAAATAAAGTAAAGTAAATGATAAAGATAAAGAGAAGAAAGAAAGTGCTTACAACCACCCAAGTAACGAAGCCTCCAGCAAATGAATATCTTCAATACCTGCATGCGTAAGATTTGGAGAAAATGTTGGGGCTGTATAAGGGTTTGCCTCAGTCAAACCCCCCCCGTTTTGGTGTTCCCACCTCCACGGACAGCCAAATAGATAGAGAAAGTGAACGAAGTAAGCAAATATGGTGTGATAAAAGCAATCCCCGTTAAGGAGGAGAACCCGTATCACGAGATAAAGATGCAATAGATAGGGGATGTGTGGAATCCCAGGATGCTCGCAAGCACAAGATAAAGGAGATATCAACTGCAAGGCTTAAGGAAGCCAAAGAGAGCAAGGACGAAAGAGAGGGCTGCGAGAGCCAAGAGAGCTACAAAGAGTGTTGTAAGAGCTTAAGAGCTTGAGGCTGCTATAACAAGTGAGGTTTGTGCAAGCAAGGGAGTAATGAGGAAAAGAGAGTGTATCCAAGAGATAAGCCAAGAAGGCCCGATAGATTGAAAATACAGCTTTTAAAGAGAGAATGGGAGCAAAAAGAAGCTTCCCGAGCGGTTACAAAGCGTCCCGGGCCGTTACCATTGACAAAACTTGCTAACAAGTGGCAAACATGCTTGGAAATGGCCATTTGAATGTGGAAATGTCGTAGGAGGCTAGCGCGGCGCGTGTACGTCTACGTGGCGTGCTAGTGTCCAGACACATCACGCTACAAAATGACAGGCATGAGAAAAGCACAAGGTTTGATGCAAAACTGGCACGTGAGGGTAGCTACTAAAAAAGGGTCCTAAGCATCTTGAGAAGGGAAAAAGGTTGATGCTAAGGGAGTGGACACTAAAGTGGATGCAAGAATGTATGTGAAATTGCAAGGGTTGCAATTTTATGTCATTACACTATCATACCTTTCCTTATTGCCTTCAACCACCTCAAACTTCTCTTTTCACATTGCTCCATGCCCTCCAACGGGTGTCAGTCCAATGTGGATTCTTCCATGAGAAAAATAAACCTTAAAGCTGATCTTTTTGGTTGTCATTGCATGAGAATGTGAAGATAAAGGACAACTGTCATACATTAGAAAATCAGTCCTCGCCTCATGCTCAAGTGCAGTGCCTTCCTTAAACTCAATCAACTTTCCTAGACCCATCATATGCACATCAGAGATTTCCTTCTCAGGATTACAAATTAACCAATCAACAAACTCATTAATCTTGGAGCAAAGGAACTCAAATGTTTCTTGATCAACCTCTATGGAGTTTTCTTCTCTTATTTAGCTTATAAACTTCATCATCCCAATGTCATTACGGTTTTCATGATAAACTTGCAATTTCTCCTCATGAGGGTCAAATCTTAGACGCACCATTCTTCACAATAACATCATCACAAGGTGCAATTATTTCCATACCTAAAGCTTAGCCAGTTGCTTCTTGGATATCACTTGAAATTAGTGACACCTCTTCCTTCATCTCAAGCTCTTCATATGCAATAGGTAGAGTCTTTCTCACCTTCACTTCATCAATTTTCTATTGGTCCATACAATCATTAGGAATCAACAAGCAATCTTCATCTCCGACTTGCATAGAGGGTTCCTCTTGTTCTTGTTCTGTGATGTCTTGTGGCTTCAGTTTTTCTTTCTGCCCTAGGACTTCCTCCTCTTGTGAGACTAGCTCTATTGTGGGCCTCACTGTTTTAATTTCCATCACCTTGGGCTCTTCTTGTTTCAAAAATGATTCATCTAGCTCCTGCCCTTTAATCTCTTTAGTAGTTTTTGAATCTTCCTCCTTTGAGGATTACTTCTGTCCCTTGCTCTCCCCAGCGATTTTTGTGTCTCCCTCTTCTTTCCTCTTTCGTCTTATGTAGTTATAAAGTCCTCTTTTACTTGGGTTTCTATATTCAAGACAAAGTAGATAATTATCAAAAGGAAGTACAGATTTGATCTTATTAGACATTCCTTGATATTGGTCGAAGATCTTGGTGGCTTCATATGGATACCTTTCTTGATCCTTCTGTATTTTCGATAATAGCTCCTGAAGGGGATCTATGTCTTCTTCCTTGGGTAGGAATTTAGCTTGCCACTTCATGTTCCCTCTCCTAAACTCCCAGAGTCCTTGATTCAACCTTCATGTGAAAACAGTCTCGCAGGCTAGCAAGACCATGACTCTGATACCATTGTAAGATACCTGGTCCTCAAACTCAATGCACTACGTGGCGTTTCACAAGATTATGGCACTTAATAATCACGGATAATCGTGAGTTGCAATGGCATGATGGGAGATCAACCTGTAGCAGGAGGTGGTTGATCCTACGACAGACCTAGATGAGGATTTGAATTGAATCCTAGCAGAAGAATATGCCCGACCTGTGATATGAAGGTGTTGGGAATTGAATGAGCCTAATTGTAGTTGTTAAACGAAGCAGGATCAAAGCGTCTTGTGGATTTCCTATACGAGTGTTGGAATGTCAATGCGCTCAAGGATATGGAATGGTAGTGGCCAGAGTTGGAAGCTTGGCCACCACATCGCTCAATCAACGCCTTCCTCAGTGCTTTGCGTTCGATTTAGACCCTTCATGACTCGTCTTCAGTCCTATTCAACCCTGTAGTAAGCAAATTATAAATTAGACTCGAAGTGATTGATATTGCAAAGGATGAAGTCACAACGTTGGTGGGGTTTGCATCTCACCAACTGTAGCTAACAGGGGATGTCATCTCTGGTAACTCCAAACATGAATTCGTCCTCTATGATGATTTCCAAGAGCAATTGATTCCGTATTAATATGAAGTAATTGCGCCCACCATAAGGGGTCAGCCAAAGTTGATCATAAAATTTAAATATTATTTTTAATAATTTAAATTTATATTATTATTATATAATATTGCTTAAATATTTATTAAAGTATTTAGAAACGCTTTTCCCGCCTTACATTGAGATTGGAGCCCCCACGAATTTGGGGACATGACATAAGATCTAGAGAAAGAATGGCAATGAATGTATTGTTCCATGGTATTGTAATAGGTTTTCATATGTTGTTGGATTGGTTACAAGGAGTGTAACTCATAGAGTGCATTGAGAAGAGGTTCTCTGAGAGAGCGTGTTCCATTGAGGACAAGCTCTCTAAAGGTGCATACTATCAAATTCGATGGAGGCTCATCTCTCTTAGCATAACTTAAATTTCTTCGTATATTGTAATCTTATTCTTGAAATAATATATCAAAGTGGTGCTATGTTTCTTACTGGGTTTCTTCACGAAAGGGGTTTCCCAGGGTAACTTGGATGTTTTTGTGTGTGTTTTGTTTTATCATTCTTTGCACTAGTTTTGAAATTTGTAACCTCTTCAACATATTTCTCTTACAATTATCTATCACATCTCGATCCTATGCTTACATTTATATGTTATATTGATGAGACTATTGGACATCATTTATGATTGCTTGATTATTTGTTATCTACATGTGCATGATTGCTAAATTTGATGGTTAATCTTGATACATTGAAATGAAATGGAAATAATTATCATTTTTTTAATATGAGTTTAATTTCTTGGTTTTTTGAGGACTAACCTATTAATGTGCAACTGAGTGCGACTGAGTGTAGGAAAATAAGTGAGAAATTGTTGAAAGCGAGAACATGGTTGATGTAGGGGTGATAAATAACTAGTATGATGGGATCTCTAGGCATTCACACACTCACATATTCACATTCTCTAGCATTGTAGGTTTGCGTTGTGTTAATATTGATTGCGATATTGTTGTGCGTAATGAGTACGTTTATTTATGATTTGAAAGTTAAATTAGTGGGAAAATAATTTATTGCATTATGATTTTTATTATGTTTGTAAGTGGAAAATTAGAAGAATGTCTTCAAGTATTGTTTTAAAATTTGAAATTAAATTGATTTTATTTTGTAATAATTATAAATTATATTTATATAAATTAATAATTGTTACATCCCAAATTGTGAGTTACTATTTACCGTTACTAGATAGGGTAAATGTGAATGTAATGTGAATTCTAGAGATGAATTAATGATGCTTGTACCTTGTTTTCAATATGAATGTTATCTCATTTGATGTTGTTTCATTTGGTGTTATCCTTGATGAATGTTGCATGCAAAGTTATTGAGTAATGATTATTCTGACTTTTGAGATGTTTCATGTATACTACTTATGTTGTGAACATATGACTCCCGTTAGCATGTCATTGGATGCAAGTATGTGGACCATTCCTCCAAGCAGAAGGGAAATATCACTCGGGAGAGGAGCTTGGTCGGGTAATCGGTAAAGAGAACCATCTGAGCATACACACACGTCCCTTACACTGAGTAAGCTAAGTCAGTTTGTGTGAGTTATAGGGAAGTCATCCGTAAGCTTGTATGTTTGCATTAGGAGTCTTGTCTACTTCTATATGCATGTATAAGTGATGTTTATCTATATATCTGTTTATGTTATTACAATCATTATGAGGGTAACATTATTGAATGTAAGTGGATAGGAAGTGGGCATATATATACATGAATATAGTATGTGCACGTATCCATATGTATATACATATCGATACATACGTATGTTGGCAAATGAATATGCTCGTACAAATGCATCGATATGGTATACCTACATATACATGCACATAGAGGAATATATACAGACATATATACATGTATATATATACACACAACCTATGTTATGTGGATATTAATAATATTATATTATTATTGCCTAATGATTTTACATATACATGTATATATATATATATATATATATATATACATATCGGATATGTCGATTGGCTTACGATATGTTTATAATAGGGTAGGTATATATATATATATATATATATAAGTTATATTTTAATTAATTTCTCAATTTATGAAAATCAAACTATTTTCTAAATTGATCTCAAATAAAGGAAATTGACTTATTTCCTAGTGATAAATATTTATCATTTAACCTTGGAATCGGACATTTCCAATGTTCAATTTATTTGAATCATTTCATTTGAATCGAAACTTTATGTCTTTGGAGAAGATACACGCCAACATATGAATGAGGAAATATTTCATTGAAACTATAGTTTGAACTTTGGAAGAAAGGCAAATTTATCATATATGCCATTAGACTTTGGCTTAAATGAAATATTTGATTTAATTTGGAAACGCCATTGGAGGAAGCCGCGCAACATGAACTCGCGCGCTGAAACGGGAAAAACATATGAAATCTTGACCAAGTCTAAATTGGATTTTATGGATGATTTTATGCAGCCTGGAAAAGAGGCGATGTGTACAAAATTTGCAAGAGACTTTCTCTCAGCTGTATGATTCACCCGCCATACTACGAATTTGGTGCCACCTCTGTAACATTATTCCTGTAGGTGTTGATCTGAGAATTCCACCGTGTGCAATTGAATTAGTCTTCATTTTGCTGTCAAATGCTGGAGGTCGACTCGCCATTAAAATGTTGAGTATGAGCTTGCTTTGTTGACACCTTCAAGTTTGAAATAATCAACACACAGAGGTGTCGATTCTCATGCCAATTTTGTAGGATTCTTTGAGTGGAAGCTCTCTATAAATAGGAGCTCAATTTCTCTCATTCAGATGATTCTTCATCATTTCTTCACTTGAGATTTCATTTATATCTTTGCTGCCATTACTTTGTTTTCTAAGTTTAGTATTGTGAAAGCAATTCTTGAGTTTAGTATTCTAAGAGTCATTGCTGAGTTTAATATTCTAAGAGCAATCATTATCTATTTCTGTGAGCAGAATCATTATATTTACTGAGAGACATTTCTTCATATTGCTAAAAGAGCAACCATCATCATAATTTCTAAGTTTATAATTGAGAAGCTGAAATCAATTACCAGTTGTATATCAATTGTTGAGTGTTCATTTTTTGAGAAAGAAACAGAGCTTTTTGAAGGTTTGTTGATAGTCTGGAAGTGCTGCAAGTACTAACCAATCCATCATCGTTGGAGAAAAGCTTAAACCAGGCATGGGATATTCTTCTACTATTGTCCCAATAGTAATTTTTTACATATTTCTAGAAATACATTTACTGTTTGTGCATAGTTAGGTATTTGCAATGAGACCTGTACTTCTATTGTGAATTGAGAGTGATCTAATTCTATGAACTGCATATAGTTGCATCAAGGAAGTAAATTGTTTTAAAAGATAAATATGCATATTTGTTGTGTTTTGCATCAATTGTATGATCTCCATATAAGGAGAATATGGTTGTAAGTAGTTACTAAATACTAGGACGGAAATGAAGGCATTGAGTCAAGTAATGATCCACAGCTTAAATTATTAGGTTAACTTAGACAGCTTGAGAAACTCCTAGGATGAAGATTTCCAATATAGGAGGGGAATTCGTAAGTTACTTGTTATGTTGTTCATTTCTAGTAGTTTAGTTTGTTGTAGGATGTTTGGGGTATGTAATATCCATTGAAGGACAAACCTACACGTAGTGTAAGGAAGCCTTAAGTCAAATCAACCCTAACTAGTGCATGTGATAGATGACCTTCATTCGAAGTACTGAATGAGAACACTTTAGCCAAAGTAGTGAAATGTACAACATCCACTTAGATGTGAGATAGTTGAGACTACACTGTCAGTTCACCGTGATCCTGTATTACATACTAGTTCGAGATTGTGAAATAGCAAGGTTCTAGTTATGTAAGACACAACACTATGCTCAGTTGGTAGTCGCTTATCGGATACCCTACCAATCTCTTCATTCGAAAGGAGGGCCATCTATGGAACAATAGATGTGTGGGGGACCGCATTATAAGTCCATGGTTGGCGAAAAATCACCCGAGTGATGTTTCTCCTCCACAGCAAGCGGCCGATGTACCAAGATTCGAAAGGAAGAACTCCTGGACCTTCTTACTACTATTTGTTCTAAAGTTCATTAGAGCTATGTTAGTTAAGGTATGTATCCTTGTTTCATGTACTTGTGAAGTTATTATAATGAAATGGAATCTTTATTGTAAATTGATATGGCAACTTGTTCATGTATGATCAATAAAGAAAAGGAAAAATTTTATTGCAATGTCATGATAACACGTTTACTTGTAGGATGTAAATTATGGAAATTTTACTTTACCAAAGGATTGATTCGTTACAATAATAATATATTAAGGGTATTATTATTAATATATGTAAATGTATATATATGATTATTATTAAAGAAAAATAATGATTATCTCCCTGAAATATATTTAATAATAATTTTTTTCTTTTTTGGTACGTAAATATTGTCCTTTCATTGATTGGCAAAAAAAGGGTTGCATTCCTCCGCCAAAGTGGCAAAAACCAGGAGCACCACCCAAACCCAACACTCACCCATACTGTCCATACAATATACGGGATTGGCACCCCAGCTGTTACAGGGACCACCTGAGCTACAACCCTACCACCAACCACCTCATACAATGACCAAGGCCTAAGCCCGACACGAGACAATCCCAAAAAGATACAGAAAAAAACTTCAAACTATGACACCAACTAGACTATCGACATTAACACCATGAGAGCAACCAACCACCTTACTCCACCAACACCCCTTCGTCCACAAGTACCTCTCGAAAGCGCTCTTTCCAGTCGATGCTCGGTGCCACCTCCAAATACAGGAACACCTTCAAAAACTCCACCCTGCGCTCTACCCGTTCTCTATGTAGTTTGAGATCTCGACCCTTTATATCCAGAGGAAGGGATATCGTTTAATGGTGATGTTGGGTAGAAACACCCTGGCCATGTCGCGCGGGCGCAACATGCCAACACCCAGTTCAGCAATGATAATAACCTCTTCAATCTTGCCAAGAAGGTCTGCCATGATCAATTTTTGGGCCATCAACAACACCAAAGCCTTCGGTAGTTCCAAAGCCAACGGTGCTGCCACAAACCTCGATGTAATATCCACATTGGTGCGATATCGTTCAGTGGAAACCATGAACTCCTTACCCAACACCAGCTTCGCTGCACCTAACACCAGAGAATCCCATTCTTTGAAGACTGAATGAAGTTTGTTCTCCGTATCTTGCCAAGAAACGCCCATAGCTTCCGAGTTGTCGTCAATCTGATGGGTGTTTCCATCATCGCCACCTTAATTTTCACACTGTGAATTGCCAAACTGAGACGAGCGCCGCCCCACGCCATCTTATAGGACCCCTCAAGCAATGAACATTAAAGGCAATGTCTCGTCAAGCATACGGAGTGTCCTGCCCAACGTCCTAGGATGACGCCCACCGCACAAACCACACCTTAGACATCAGCTTCATTAATACCACCCCTGCCGCCAAACTCCTGTAACATGCCAGCTAGATAATATACTATCCATCCCCTGTCACCCGGACAACACCAAGTCCAAGACCACCCTCCTAGCAGCCGCAGGAAAATAATAATTTAATATTATTATTTATATATATAAATAAATAGTTAAATAAATAAAAGGCTTTATTTTCAAAATAATTAAATAATAATTATTTGTGTGAATTATACATCTATATATATAAATAACTAAATATAGAAATAAAAAGCTAGTAAATAAAATGTATAAATAAATAAATAATTTGCATGTTTCTTTTATTAAAATTAATTTAAAAATATTTAATAATAAAAGTTTAAATAAATAAATAATAACTAAATATATTATAGTAAATAAATATATTATTTCTTTGCATGCAGGGAACTTTAAAAGGGATCACATGAAAAAAAGAATAAAATTAAATTAAAACAAGAACTTTCAAATAAAAAAGTATTTAATTATAATTTTAGAAACCCTGCAATTTGAAAAGCAAAGCAGTTCTAAAATTAGAATAGAGCAAACTTTAGTCAATCACAGCCAAAAATAGGAGGAAGAAAATAATAAAAGGCTGGTTGGAGACTTTAGAAAACACCACACAGCTACAGCCAAACACTTCTAAGCAGCGATCACAGGATAGAGGATTTGAATGAGATTAAATTCTGAGCATAGCAGAGATCAGTAAGGAAAATAAAATAAGAGGCACACCTCAGAAATTAGGGGCAGCGACTGGTCAAAGTATAACCTGTAGGCAGCAATCTCTTTTATTCAGGTCGGCAGTTTTTTTTTACTTTGCTCTGAAATATTGTTATCATTTTTACAAAATGAATTCTGAACTCTTTAAATTAAGATAGGCTGTCAATAGTAAACTGTGCCTTAAACTTTATGACAGACCTGAGCAGCAGCAAAAAAAGAAAAAAAATGTATAATTCTTATATGTATATATATACATACCTATATAGGTATACATACCATTTAGCGGATATATGTATGTATGTGTAAATATATATATATATAGCTCACTGGCTTTTTAAAACAGAAATTATGAGTATATTATGTGGAAGGGAACATGAAAAATTCTAGTTGCTGTTATAACCTAGTTTTATATCAGACCTATGTTCAGTCTCATTTAGGTTGTTTCTTTTCCAAGTTTTGCATCAGGACTGGAACAAATTGAGAATACACATAAAAATGAACTCTATGCAACTGTAAACATCAGTTTTGTTCTAATTTTCTGCAAGAATGAATTCTGAGAGTGTTGAAAACTGTTTTATCTATAAGAAAGAATCTACAACAAAGTTTTAATTAAAGAAATCTGTTCTGTTCTGTTATAATCTGAATTGTATTTTTTTTATCGGATATTATGTGGTATTATCTGGATTATGCACTACACATATGAGAATGTCTTATGAAATTTATTTACTTGAATTGAAATTGTTTCATTATATTCCATGCTTATGAGATATTGAGTTATTGATCATTTTGGTGAGATTGAATTGGGTCACGATCTTTACATTATTAGTAATTTTCTAATGCAGTGTTCTCCCAATAATTCAATAATCAAGTGAATGTATATTTTGATTGACAGAAAATATAATTGTGTTTATGGACTATACCATTCCTGGTGTTTAAGAATCAGTGTGACAATTCATACTTTACAACATATTAGCTGTAATAAAATTACATAATGTCAGAAGATAGGAACAATGCCTATGGATTTTACAAAAGGCTTTTACGTGAGTTTTTTGCGACACTTATGAACAGTGTCCAATGAAGATAGATAAACAAGTATTATCGGAATCGGGTTGATATCGTTAATGGACTCTTGCAAGATCCATTTTTAAGGAAGCACTTCAATCTGCTTTTTCAGAAATATCAAAAGGAAAAGCAGATCATCTATTGTATTTAATAATTGTATCAGCTACAGACTGAATCCAATTAGGGGCCAGGTGTAAAGCCAAATTCATTTTCCTTTGCTAGCACCTTTCAGGTTGTACCAAATTTGGAGCTGTGAAACAAGGTTTGGGACTTTAGTAAAAAGTATGTGATAGCAGTTTTTTCTCCCGTGGAAGTGCCTACTCTAGCTGTCACAAATGCAAAACATGGTGACTCTAGTCCCAATCAGTTGTAGCACATCGGTGTGTACAATCACTGTACCAGGATTGGTGATAAGCCTTGGAAGTATTTGCAATGATTGTAAGTGTTGTGTGCAATGCCAGACTTACTAATCCCTGCCACAACCTTCAAGTACAAAACTTGGAGCTCTGGAATAGGTTTTGATTGCCCTGAGAGATCAACATTCAGACTGTGAAAGCATAAATAAGACATGAGAATTATTTAACATGTTGCCTTGACAAAATGTGGTTTTTTACACTGCGATCACAGGAATTAGAGAAGAGGGGATTTGGAATATTTTGGAGATTTCTATCAAATGCATTTGCCAAGCCTTTGTCAGCATCCTCCCAGCTTAAGCCAAACATGAAAATTTGGAACAAGGATTGGATATACATTAAAAAAATTGACTGTACAGTCTTTCTTTACATGTTGACACCTTAATATCGTGTAAAGTGAGAAACAGGTGCCCATCCCCAAACAAATCTTCTCCAATTTTCTCTCCATTACTCTCCGTTTTTCAAGTAGGGGTAACACCTCCGATTACTCTATTTCAGGGCCACAGCTCATTTATAACTCTTAAGGTATACATTTGAGTGCATGGCTTCACAACATACATGTTTCCTAGACAAAATTGCCCTTTCGTTCATTTTTATAGTTAAGTCGTCTTCACGGGAACCCATTTCAAAAAAGGGTATGTGAAATCAATTGCAGTTCATGCATTCGATCCAACAATGATTAGACTGCATGGTGTACACCATTCCTTGACTCCTTTACCCAGTGGATAATGCACTCGACTTGAATTCTACTTCACCGGCTGATCTTCATGTATTGTCAAGTGACCTTGGGGGCACATAAGTTGGTCAAGTGTCTAGGTAAGTTCTACCATGTACTTGGTGTCATTGAGAAGTTCACTTTAAATTATATTTGTTTTTTATATAATTAAATTTATTTTATTCTTTTTAGAACTAATAAGTTATAAAAGTGTGTAGAGATATTTTAGTGATGGTCAAAGATCTGCAAAATTTGTAATTTGAAAAATAAGGTGATAAAAGGTCATGTGATATTCTCTACCAAACAATATAAAATACAAGTGAGAAGTAATTCGAGTTAAGGTAATTTAGATTTAAAAAACAAATTCTACAGAGTAATAACTAATAGATTACTAATTCATTAATTTTATAAAAGACAGAAGCACCAGGGTGTGTATATTTGTGTGCAAACATTTGTAGACTGTTCTCTTCTTTGATTATGCAACTTTATTTGTAATTCTTTATTAATGTTGATGGAATGTAATTTCTAGTGTGATAGAATTTAGTGTTATTCATGAACAGATGTGCTATTTTCCCTTTTACAAAATTTTACTTAAGCTTAATGGTGGAATTTAACTATATCCAATAAAGCATATTATATTGCAGGTCGTGTTTTGTCTGTCTTTCTTTCGTAATTTGTGATGCAAAGTTAGGTCTGAGAAGGGGGATCTTTGAATCACCCACATGTTACTAAATCTGGTGAAAATTGTATTTTTTGTGAGACTTCAGCTGGCCTCTTGTATAAATCATCCACCCATCACCTCCGCCATTAAGAAAGACGAGCTTCTGATCTGCTTTGCTTTTCCTCTTTTCTAAGCTGCCCAGCTGCTCCTCTCAATATTAAATCTATCTAGGGTTCTACATTTCTTTTCTTGTTATCTTCATATTTAATTTGTAATTCGATAAAAATTAAAAAGCACATAAAATGATAAAAGTACAGAATCCCCATCATACAATGGAGGAACCCCTCTGAAATGCAGAGTCTATAACAAAATTTGTCACTGCTCACGAAGCGACTCACATATATTTAGCGCCGGAATGAGATGATGCTTTGAACAGTTGACACCACCTATATGTGCTTAGCTGGGAACCTTTGGGACAGAGTATAAAGATATATCAAACAATCAAAAACCGATTTTATGTGATGGTGCAGTTGAGAATAACATGTTTGACTGTCAAATGCAGCTCAATGCAGCAGGCACACAAACAGTTTGACAAAATGCAGGAAAGTCCAACCTAATCAGTTCACCTTAGGTGCAGCATTTCCCAGCTTTCCCCAAAAGGATCCGATGCCTAATATTTTGAACAGGGTATGTAGACCGTTCAAAATACTCAAATCTAAATTTTATCAGACGGTGATGAATGCTCCGATTGGCTAGCAAGCCTCATTTTGGGTTTTGCCAAAACTGCAGTGAAGACTCATTCTGGGTATGCAAAGAACAGATTCGCAACACTAAATTTGTGAATGACTAACTGTGAACCCAAAGTAGTTACTAAGGTGAACGTAAACCCAAACTGTATGACTAGGGGAGAAGACCCAGTAGCCACCAGGGCTAACTTCGCGCAACCGTAGAATTCAAACCGTATGTTGAATCGGAAAAAAATTTATGGGTTTTTTTCGCACATGAGTTAAGTGCTTATAACTAAGGTTTCAGCTTCTGGGCAATTCGATTGAGTGCGGGGAGCATTGAAAATGCTCGCGGAGGTAAAAAAGTCACCTTTTAGAGGGCTGTCCCAATAGCCGCTCGCTATAATTTCAATCAATTATAGCTGTTTTAGCACTTAAAATCCACTTAAATCAGTCACTTTAGCACTTAATGAGCGGCTATTGGTGTTTTTGTAATTAGTTATTCAATAACATAAAGTTTTTTAATGGATCAAAGTCAAAAAAATTTTGGGGGGTTAAGTGAACATGGAGGTGGCGGTTATTCAATGGCGGGCGGCTACTGGGTCTTCTCCCCTAATAGGATAAAGACATTCTTGGGGCCTTGTCGTATTCCCATCTTCTTATTACTTTATAAAGGGCGTGGACCAAGGCTTAAATTTTGTAGGTCTACCCTATTCCTCAATCAAAAACATTAAATGCAGGTCTTGTTACTTTATTATGGTTGGTTTAAACTTTCATTTAATAAATATATTAAAAAACTTTACAAATTATGTGTTTTATTATGTCATGGTGAATAGAAACAAAATGTTTTTAAAATTTATGGAGGTATCATTTTTTTTGGGTTAATTCTAGAACATAGCGATTATCTTCTACACATACATACAAAATAATTACATAATATTAATGACAGAAATTGAAACCAATATGTAATATTAATGACAGAAATTTAAGTGATTTCAGAATGATTTAAAAAAAAAAAATTACACAATATCAATCACAAACAATTTAAGTTATTCAAAGATGATCATAAAAAAAGACAGATATACATATACATTGTTTATAATTTTATATTAAAATTGTAATAAACAAAAATTAAAAATATTTAGAAATTACTTTAAAATTTGAAGATTTAGAAAAGAAAGTTTAAAATATTAGAAGATTTTGTTAAAGAGTAAAGTATTTAGAAAAATTTTAAAATCTAAAAATATAGAAAAAAAAAGTTTAAAATAATAGAGGTTTTTATTAAACAATTTATATATGTATATTTTTTACTTTATTTCTATATTAACAATATTTTCGAAAAATATTCAATAGAAGTATATAATCAGTGTTATAATTAAAAATAATATATGTATATAGAGAGATAGAGAGAATCCTAAAATCTTTAATCATATGCAATCTCAAAATCAAAATATTAGTTTTGTATGATATTCTAATAACTAAAACAAGGACTTTCCTATTGCAGGTGTTGGTGATGACTTGGATGTTAAAACTTAAAAATAAACATAAAGTACGAGGACCTTTAATGGTCAAGAATGGTGATAGAGAAAGAGTTAAGCAAAAGGAAGAAGATGTGGATGAATCAAAACAAGAAGTGTGAGTAAATGGAACATTAGCATAGAAGTGTGTCCAAACACTAATGAGGAAATAAAATAGTATGTGAGAGAGAAATCCAAGACAGTCATGTAGACAAAACAAATTGAATGGAAGAAAGCATACTACATCTAAGAGTTTAACCTCACATGGAACCACAATGAAAAGACCTACATATGAGTAGAAATCAAGTGGAAGGCAAAAATTATGATGACTCAAGTTAACAACTAGTCATGTAAGACAAGTAGGCGCACAATGCCTAATAAGGAGGGACATGAAAACATGTTTATTTTGCAATAAGAGGGTGGTGGAAACATAATGACACTACATCATCAAGTAGAGCCTATAATGACATCTATATCAAATTCAAGCACTACTTTGGAGTAGAAAATCTAACCATTAATTGAATAGATGACACAAAACAAAACAAGGTTTTTTATCAAGATTCCCAATTAAAAAATCAATATCAAAAGAAATTGGAAATTTCATAAAGTTAATAAGACAATCCTTATGTGAAGTAGATGTTTTAAACATGGACCACCTTTGCACAGCTCTTGATCTCATAAAGTGTTAATATCATAAACATCATTAAGCCATAAAGATTATTGTACAAAAAGAAAAAACAATTTTCAATCATTTGGGAGACAGGAAGCTGAAAACAACAGTGCTACATTCAAAGCTTTTCCCCAAGGTCAAGAGGTGAAAGATTTATTAAGTGAATCATCTATTTCTTCTCCAAAGCATTGGATAAAGAAAGATGAAAGAGGAAAAAGCTGTAACTGATGTACAACATTTAGAGTTACAAACCAAAAAGAAAATGCCTTTTGGCTGTCCAATTTTCCAGACCTAATTATAAAGCGTTAGGTTTGACAGGCTACCTAATTCCCAAATTAAACAGTTGTTTTATTAAATTTTTGAGCTGTTTCAAAATTCCAAATTGCCACGCGTTCACATTACAGGACAGAGTCTTCAGTTAATATTGAAGACAACAAGACAATAAATTAAATGAGGAAATTTCAGAACTTGCCTGAAGGTGGGGCGCGCGATTGCCTTAATCAAAAATTTCCAGCAAGCCAGAGATTGAGCAGGTGAAGCGTCGCTTGAGCAAAAGATCACAACTTTAATGGTGCATAGACGTCTAATCTAGGGCGTCGCCAATATTCTAGTTAGGCAAAAAGGGGCCCAACGCTCACCAACCATCGATCGTACTGGAGAATGTACGTGCGTGGGACCCAGCTTGCACCCCAATATAATAGAGAGGGAAAGAGACCTGGCATTCAACGTCGCCTTGCTTGAGGAGTTTTTCCTTTTAAACTTACTTATTAAATAAAATCATTTATTAATTTATTTGTCGAGAGGTTACATATAGTGTGAGATTTGAATCTAAAACAAGTCTCATGTCTGCAAACTATTGTTGAGTGGTGGGAAAACAAGTTTCAGCTTCGTTTAATGGTAAATTAGCTGCCGTTAAATAGTAAACTAGCTGCTGGTACAAGTCTTCAAAATCTCACTTATTGCATAAAAGCCAAATAAATATTGATTTGGCAATCCCATGTGAACATTTTATTTCTATTTGAAGTGTTTTTTGTTAATTTGATGGCAACTTTCTTTTTTCATTTGCATTGCTTTATGTTTTAAATCGGTATAATATTAGTGCAAGAAATTTAGATTTATCTAAGTTTATTTCATTCCATTATTTAACATAAACACATACTCTTTAACATATTAACATACACATAGTTTTCTATTGGCATAATCCTTAAACCTCCTGTAGAAGCCAATGCTAGTTATAGATTTTTGAATTTGATGTGTGATTTTTTTATCATCAATATTTTGAATTAAACTTCATGACCTATCATTAAGATGAGATAGCAAGATTGTTAAAAAAATATAATTTGTTAAAGGTTTATTAATATAATTTTTTTATTTGAAGAGTTCTTTTTTCAAATTATTTTGCAAGCCAATGGGTCCTTGATCTATTGGTGAAGTTGAGCAGTTCTTAATGAGCTCACCAAGAATCAAGTCTTGTTGAATGCAAGGCCCCAACCTCTAAAAGTTGTTTGTGGATTATATAAAATTCTCCATAAAAAAAAGTATATGTATTAAAGGGTTGTGGTTTAATTGGTTGAGTACAATTGGTGAGGGTGATGGTATGTAACTTGATTTTGGAAAAGTTGTCTTTTGTTATTTCTAAACTTTTTAATAGTTAATGTTGGCTATAGTTTTATTTTTTTTTAAATATTTTGGATTTTATCTATACAATCATGACATGAGACTCCTTGCTACTTTTGTAGAATACCTCCCAGCATCATTTAATATATTGGCAAGTGATATGTTATTGTGTTAGATTTGGCTTATAATTTGATTTGTTTATGTGCTTGTTTATTTCCATTTACATTTATTTTCAAATATTTGTTCCTTACCTCACAATTACCACCTTATCGTTGCAAGAGCATTGGAATGGTCCTTGAATCCTAAGACATCAAAATTTAAATTTGAATTGTCATGCTCCTATGTAATCATCATTATGAGCTAATTTAACACATGTTTCAAGTTGTATGTTGCTATGTCATAGTATTTAAAAATATTTATTGTGCATAATCTCATATGAGGTGGATTTAGAGCACACTTCAATTCTAAAACACAATAAAAGAATCAAATTTGCAATATCACATAGGGCATCTACATGTCTATGAATTTTGTTGTTGATCTTTTTCATCACCATTAATTCAATCCACCTAGGAGAATTTATACACCTATCAAGGTGTCTCTAAACTGTTGAATAAGCAAATTGAGAGGGGGGGTGAATCAGTTGTAGCAAATTAAAACCTTTAAATCATTCACCGGAACTAATCCTTAACATTGCTTAAACGATTAAACATTAAGTGCAAGTGCAGAAACTGAAAACCATCACACAAACACAACATCAGATTTACATGGAAAAACCAATAAGGGAAAAACCACGATGAAGATTAACTCACACTATAGAGAATATCAAAACCGATTACAAAGGCTCACTACCTGAGAAACAAGGCTCACTACCAAAACAAGGACTCACTATCCAATAGGGCTAGCAACCCAGAGGGCTCACTACCACAAAGATACAAAGAAGATAGAGGAGGTATGTTATAGAGAGAAGACAATCTCAATGCAACAGAGAAATCCACAACAATTTTCTCAACCACTTACAGACATGCATGAATGATAGAATACACCTTCAACTCACTGCATTCGAAAACTCAGCATTTAGGCTTCGCACTAATTTGCCACACTCGTATCACACACACTCACTGATTTGCATCATTTTCACATCTATCTGCTCTATTTCTTTGCACCTATCTCTCTTTGTACATCATTTCACCACTAACTCATCCTGCATTTATACCATCTTCAACTTTGAAGCATATCCAAAGTCACCCATCCAACATTAAATTCAAATTAGGTCGGCACCAAAACATCCTAGGGTGGAATTAGAATGAGGTCGACCCAAACACACGCTTGGTGAGGACCCAAATAGATCCAACACGCTACATCAACTTCGAAGATAGTGTTCAACACAAGGTCGGCCAAACTAGTATAAAACACATAGAACAATTAAGCATGATCCTTCCAGATACTGAAATTGTCTTCAATACAAACATAACAACTCAACTCTAGAACTGCAAGTCATAAGAATTTACCAAAGAGAAATACGGACCAACAACTTTTCTCCCGAACCTTAACCAGAACATAGAAAACCACAATTCACAACTGGTGAACATAACTCGCACTGTACAATGAATCAGGAGCCAAAAATCTAGATATAGCAGCTTTCAACAACCATGACCAACATATCTGAACCACACAAATATAGGAGCAAATCCCGGAGCAACCACTAAACGCCTGCAACCTTTTTTCAATAAAAATTTCTCAATATCCTCAACATGAATAGCTAATAACCTGCAACCATGACATCAATGACAACAACAACTAGTTGATAACCAATTGACCAGGTGACATCAATAACAACACCTTCATTCTTTTCCATTCTTGCAACATAAACACCATCAATACATATTTAGATATTTAGAAGGAAAAATTACCAAATCTTCATGCATAATTGATGTGTTGTTATCAGACCAATTATGCACAACTCAGATCAATTTTTGATAGTTGAGAACAAACATGTGAGTCTTGGGATTGATCTATGTCATATTTTGTGACAAACCTAACTTTGAGACATTCATCAAATTGAGGTAGATAATTTCATGACAATGATGAATTCATTTGGAACAACATCAACAACAACAACCTATCATCAATCCTAGAGCTAATCCCCTCTATCCTCTTATTTAATTATCACATTTATTTTAATTATATTTATCAAGTCTGAATTATATTATCTAGGTTAATATGTATAATTATTGATTGCATTTATTTAATTAGAATAGATAATTTAGGAAAACATTTATTTTACTTACATCTTTGGTGAGCATAACATTTTCAAACATGACCTTGAGTCTCCCCATAAGGTTTCTTTTCCTTCATTTAGGGTTTCCAATTTAATTGCTTATCTTTCATATCATTTTTTCCTAAGGTTTGATTGTGTTCTTGCGTGATCATTCATTGCCTTACTTATTTTAAGATTTTACTTGTTATTGCTTGATTTTTTCTTTCTCACACCCATCTACCTTTCCTTTCATCTCTAAGGTTTGCATTTCCCAATAATTTCCAATCTAATCAATTGTTGACTTTTTCAAATTTTACACATTTGAGAGTGGTTTAATTTTCTTTTATCTTTCTATCTCTCTCAACCATCCTGTTTTGTTTATGTCACACGCCACTTGGGGTCCTAGTCCTCCTTTGTGAGTGAGTTCTCATTTAAACCCTAACATGACTACCCAACCCAATGATAATGAGGTATTTTTTATGCTCATTTTGAGAGTGATTTAAAAGATCATGAAGAACAACACAATTATGACTATGATGTATATGTAGCTAAGCAAGATCATGCTCTTATTAGACAAATAATTATTAATGCACTTACCAATTTTCAATCTCCTCAACGATTGACAACTCTTTTACACATACCATCAATGGGTGGTCCACTTGACATATATATTCTTCATGGTATTAACTCGTTGTTGGTTTCTTCAAATGGTGTATCTTCTCATCCTTCATCCTTTTTCAAGCCTTCTCCTTCCATGACCACTTCTAGTCATATTATCTCCCTTAGTTTGACCCCTACCTCTTCCATTAATGTCATTAGGGATCCACTCACTATGCATCCTTCCACACATATCCCTACTACTACCATTCCTCATACTTATGACAATCATATTATTTTTTCTTCCACTTTATGTCCACTTGGCTTTATAACATGATTCTTCATTCCATGGCCATGACATTACCTCGAATCTCACACATCCTCATTGTATTTCCAACATTATTTGTGATTTTAATTATATTGGAAATTTAAAGGACATAATACACTAGCGAGGGACTAAGTGTATTATATCCAATAATTGTCAAACAAACACTATGCAATAATAACTACTAAAGCTGAACAAAAATGGATTTTATTGAAAATTGAGAGAGTTTATACAATATATGGAAAAATTTATGGAAGAGATGCATACCTTCAACTCTACCCTAAATGTTCAAATTCAACTAATATATATATTTTACAAATAAAACTAAAACACTTAGAAAAACTACTAAACTATGGTTCCCATTAAAAACCAAATAGTCACTAGACCCATGTCCTCCTTTGAAGTTGCTCGTTGGATGGATGGGTGAGGATATATTAGCTATAAAACTATAAAATACTTAATTTGGTACCCTAAATTGGTGAGTCATAACTCCTAGCTTATTGGGCAAAAAGAAAACTTTTTGGGTGAAATGAAAATACCTTCAAGAGACTTAATTTAATTTTTCAAGAGGGTAATCCACAACACCCCACCTTCAAAAATCCAAGGGTCAAATTTTCTTTGGATGCCTCAAAAAATATAAATTACAAAGATGTAAAAAATATTTTAAAAATAGATTTTTGATATTTCATAGACTTGACCAGGCAAATGCTACCCAAGTGCTTTTTGATCTAAGTTGGACTAGTTTACTGCACTCTTCATACTATTATCTCTAACTATACCTTAGATGCACTATTACAAGACTTTTCTAACAATGAGAAAAAGGTGGATGATATGTCTAGTAACAAAGATTATATTGCATACAATTCTCAATATCATACAACACTTACTTTTGAGGTTGTCACATATTCATGGCCTTTTGATTTTTCACACCTAGATTTGAGTTATATAAGCATTTTCTGCTACATTTTTGGATTTTATATGAGGATAAAAACATAGCTAATTTATTCTCAATAACCTTACAAGAATTAGGTTATTTAATTATATTTTTCTTTTCCTCCTAGTTCTATACATTTTTTTGATGATAGAGTTGATAGATAGCTCTACAGTAGCTAGGGATCTTTGTAATACATCTTCTACACAAGAGAGAGCTACTATACAAGAGAAAAACCAAAGATTGATGTAAAAATGTGAATATGCGCATTCATTCATTATTCACAAATGAAAAATACAAGAAGATATACAACCACATTTATCAAGAATAGAAAAAGTGGAAAAATAAATCCCATGACAGTTGTCACAAGATTCACAAACTAAAAATAGGAAAATATCTTCTTAATAAACTTATGATAATGTGAATATAATTTTACACCAACACCCCCCCTTAAGTGCAACTTAGGGAGGATAAACATACAAGTCAAAAGGGAAGATGGAGCCCAATAACAAGGCATGATCAGGCACCCATTTACAAAAACATGTCTTTCATAATGAGAGTAAAGGAGAAAAACTAAGTGGGAGAAAACCCCTCTTTGAAAGAGAGAAGGCAACAAGTATGTACAAGTGATGGATCACAAACAACCAAGTCCATCACAAATACATAACGAATAACCCCCCTCATAGGAAAAAGTAAATAAATAAGATGGTGTGTCCCCTTCACAAAGAAGTAGCTCTAATTCCAATGGTGAATGCTTGAAGACGAAAAACAATCCATTGTCTACAAATAACATTCCTCCCCTCAAGAAGAAATAAATCCACTATTGAATGTATTTAAATAATTCCCATAAATTAGAAGAATAGGGAACCCAAATCCAAATGGGTGCCTCTAAATGCAACTTTGGTGTCCTCGTACTAGAAAAAAATGTCTCCAAATAAGAACTAGATAACCAATCAAATAAGTGGAACCAAGAGAGGGAAAATTTTGAACTACATCTAAAAACACAAAAGATGAAGTGATGAAATCAATGCCATCAAAGAGGTAATGAAAATCCTCTAATGAATTGCCTAAATTTAAAAATGTGAGACTCCAAAAATAAGGATATTTTTTTTATAAATAGGAATCTCAACAAGGTGGATTTAGATGAAAGAGATTGTCTAGTTGTAAATATTCAATGGAGGCTCTTGAAGAAGCAACACTAGAATCTAAAGTAGCAATAGGTGATGGAGATGCAATCTTGACAAGAGAAGGAGCAATAGGGTAAGTATTTGTATCATCAAAAAATTCAATACTTTTCAAAATATTCAAGCTCCTCTAAAGTATCATCATAAAAGGGTATATCATTTGCATCATCGATGGGTATGAATAAATTCATAGCAGGATCGTCTAGGAATGGTGACACACAATATTCAAGGTCTAAAAAAGCACACACATATTTATCATAATCAACACTAGAAAAAATTAATCCTACAACATGATTAATATTATTTCTCAATGCTAACTTCATCCCAAGTGTATTTGGTTTGCATATGAGTATACAAAGAAATAAGGCAAAATATTAAGCCACCTAAAATGTGTTAGTCTTCCCTTTCACCAAAATTCATAATTATATTTATTCAAAATTACCATATAAGGATGAGTAGAAAAACCTATGATACTCTCCCTGAGAAAGAAATTGAAGGTCAATAATCTCAATACATATAAATTAGTTGAAACAAAGTCTATTCAAGAAAACAAAACTTCTTTAGGTGCTAAAATGTCCAAGATATCAACCAAAATGTAAATAATGTACTAACTAAATTTAAAAGGTATATGGGGTTTAATCTATTAAAATTTTGTGAATGGTTAATAAGAGCTCATCTTGATACCTCTTCAATATATATATTTTTTCAAAACCCAAAGATTCTAGGCGAAAGTTATGAGCTTGAGAGCTAAAATGGAAATCTAGACTTCAATCGGTATTATAATGAACCAAAAAAAAGGAAAAATTACGAATACTACTATAGCTCAAAACAAACTTTTTTATGCCTATTTGTTTGTGAAAAAATAATACCATATGCCTAAGATATTCCCTCTAAAATAAAATTGTCTCCTTATGCATGCAAATGAGGTTGATAACACTCTTCATGGAATCAATAGCAATCCCCTCCTTTGATACCACATGTCTAAGGAGATTTCTATGAGAGACACCAAAAATAATCTTCTTTAGGTTGAGAGATGTCCCAAACCCTTGACACCTCTCAAAAAATATTCTAAGTGCACAAAAAGTTTATTTTTCTTCTTAGAGAAAATTGTGAAGTCATCTAGATATATCAAGATAATATCACTAATTAGTTCCTTGAAAGTGATATCCATTATTTTTAAAAGATGACTCCCATATTTTATGATCTCTATATGACATTATGTTGTATGAAAATATTCCCCACTTAGCCAATGAATGTTGCTATTTATTGATCTCATTTCACACACATATGATTATATCAAGAGAAACCATCTAATAGATAAAAGTGCTCAAAACTAATAACTATCTGAAGTATCTACTCCATAGAAGGTTACAAAGAATAATGATCTTTAAGAGAGGCTTTCTTTAAGTCCCTCAAATCAAAACAAAGCCTTGTTTCTCTAATTTTCTTCATTATTGGAACCAAATTAGACACCCATTAAGAGTGTTTGATTAGGAAAATGATATTGGATTCAACCAAATTATAGGTTCTATCTTAGGATTTACAAGCATCTACTTTTGTCTTACTAGTTTAGCATCCACAAAGAGCTTTATGGTGTGTTGAATCACCTCCTTATTATGACATTCTAGTTCCTTATAATTCCAAATTATAACCTAATAATATTAGAATAGAGACAACCTAACATATCTACTTCTTTTTGTGTGTAGACCTTGCCAAATTTCACTCTTCTGCCTAGTGATACCTCCATTTCTATATAATCTTATTTATCAACCATAATTTTTTCTTTATCTCTCTCTACATCATCTAAACAAAAAATATTTTCAACAATAATTAGACCTTTTATATAAGTTTATTAGACTTTAATTGAAGGATTTGATGTTTGTATGTTTCCTTTGTCTTTAGTTGTGTGTGAGGGGGAAAATCATTAGATGGAAAGCAAGCGAAACATTCTTGAAATCAGAATCTAAACTAAGATCAAGAACACTAATCTAGATTTAATCCTACACTTACAAAATGAAACTAAGCTATTGAAAACATATTAGAAAATCCTATGATTACCAAATTGAATTCAAAACAAAAGCAAAGTGTTACCATCCTGCATCGGAGTGTGTTCGCTTGATGTTGGATTGTTCGTATCACTATGAAGCCTCCATAGTTCATGTGCAAAGCTTTGATGTGATATCTTGGTTAGTTGATCGAAGAAATGTTGAAGCTCTAATGGTGGTTGTGAATGTTGACAGTACTTCATTGTGCAAATGATGTTGAATCTTTGATCCTTTTTTGTGAGGAAAGAGGTTTTTTATATAGAAAATGAGATTTGAAATGGATGATCAAGATTAAACAATGTTGAATCAAGATCGACGGTTGAAAGGTGTTGAGAGGATTTAGACATGAATAATTTGTGCAAAGTAGATTGCACAATTTGTGTAATAATTAGTGTGATAGAGAAATAGATTGGTTAGTCAGGAATTAGATTGCTCTATCAAGAATTAGATTGCTCAGTCAAGCAATCGTAATTTACTCAATCAGAAAAGTGGGTGAGGATATTAGATTTATTGATTTAATTAATTAATCCTTTTTGGAGTTGAATGTGCAAATCAAGTTTGACTTTTGAAAATAAAGTTGCATTAGTTTGATTTTTTTTTGATAAATGATTTGAATAGTTTGATTTAATTTATTCAAATTTTAGAGGGAAAGTGTTGTAATTAAATTATTATGATTTAATAATTCAATTAACTTTAGGGGAGTAAGGTGATTTAGTGATGTAATTAAATAATTGGCGTTATTTAATCAATCAGGATGAAATACAGTGAGATTAAGACTTCATTAAATAAATGTAATTTATTTAATTGGTTGAAATGATGAAACATGAATTAATTAAATAATGTCGTTTTATACAATTAATAACAAAATTAGGGTTTTACGACTTCATTAAATAAATATAATTTATTTAATTTAGTCAAAAATGATGAAAAAGTGAATTAATTAAATAATGTTGTATTATTCAATTAACAAGGAAATTAGGGTTTTGGATGCAATTAATGTGAAATGCAGTGATGTTTGATGATAATGATGCCAATGATGTGAAAAATGTCCTTTGCAATGTGTGATAGGTGTTAGGTCAATTTTACATGTCTACAAGTTGTAGCTAGTTGGAAAACTCGTTTAATTAATGTTGATGCCAAAAATTGACAAGGTAACAGTGTCTTACGGGAAACTCAGTTTATGGGGGACCATTTGCGCTAAACTAAGTGACCTTCGGATTTTTAAAGAAGTCAGCTTCTTCTATAATGGGGGTTTGGAAAGGGAAAAGGAAACAAATATATAAAAATAAAGTCTAATCTAAGGTGATGCGCCAAGACTTAATAATAGGCATGATAAATCATAGATCTAAGGGCCCGATTGGTATTTGTAATGTCCCAGAAAGGTAGAAACAAAAGATTAAAGCATAGATAATCCATTCATTGACATAAAATAACATTGCATACATTCCTACTACCAAGAAGAGTCATAAGACATGATCTAGACCAGCAAACTTGCATTCAATTTATAGGAGTTCTTAAATGAAATATCCAGACAATAGCAGCAAAGTCTAAAGTTAATCAAATAGCATAAAAGAGCAGAAAGGCCGAACAATTGGCATAGTCTGAGAGTCTTTGCAATAATAAAAAACAATAATAAAGGCCTGGTGTCTTTTCTAAAATCAGTGTTCTTCTGAAAATCTAGACTCTTCCCTCAAAATAGAGAGAAGTATATATAGTTGAAAACTCCCACCGCCTTGGCGAGCAATAAAAGAAAATATTTCAGGATCCCTGGCAATGATGCAGAATTGAGTATTCCTTCAGGTCATTGCAACAGAAAAGATTCGAAACCAAGCATTTGGTTGTTCCAAGCTTAGGTACATCCTCTGCAAATGATGGCAGTGGTCCTGGCGAGGTCAAGCAGGCAAGTGTCATCACCCTATAAAGAGAAAGAAATTATGACACACAGTGGCCAGTCGCAGTGTTTGGTTCGCTTCATCCATTGCCCAAATACAAAACCCACCAAGAAACATGTGGCAGTATAGCGCAGCCCGTGTGAGTCTTTATCTTTCGTCGTCGAAGTCTTGCACTAAGGTGACACGTGGTGTGTGGGCGAAGCTCTACTCAAAAGTGAAGGGAACCGGTCATCAATTATGCGTAATGATGATACATGGTAGCATAGTAGGGCCTCTTTTAAATGCAAAGGAAGGAAAACCTTCGGGGAGCACAGAGCAAACACATGGAGGAGGCAGTGGAGTTTGAAAAAAAAGGTCGAGTGGCTCATTTGCGATGCGCGGGCCAATACTTAACCAAAAATATATACCCGAATGGAGCTTGCTAAATATTTATTCACATCTTTTGGCGACTACCAAAGGTGTTTCTCTTGAGGAACGAAGAACCCAAAATTTCTTTGGTTTGTAGACCAGAGCGCCATTCATCAGGTGACGGGGTTAGAGCTTGGAAAGAGTCACCTGCAATGGCAGCCAATCGTCCTCGAATGGCCTTACTATGTTGCGCAAATTATCCTGTGCTCCACGTAGGTCGAGCTCTTCCTTATAAGGCAGTGTCTCGGGAAAACCAACCCCTACCTCGCAATGAAATAATAGTTGTGCAAGAGGATGAATAACCCCCTCAATGACAGTTGCGGTGGGAGGATGGCTGAAATTCTAGAAAGCACCTAGGTCATTTTCCTTCTCTATTTTTTCTGCAATCTACTCGGCTATAGCAATAGAGCCATCTTTAAGGAATGGAGATGGAAGACCCATCTCACTTAACCTGGAGAAACTCTCCTGCATGTTGTCCATTGTTTGGTTTAGAGTAGCTACGGTCGCCTTAGTGCGCTGGAAGGCCAAGTGGCAATGCATAAAATTGTTTGTCGTCTGGGCAGCAACATTCCGATCTTCAATTCCCGCCTTGGCGAGGTCTTCATCAAAGACCGAATACAGCTTGGTGAGCAAATTCTTTGCTTCCAGAACCCTTTCTAAGATAAACCATAGGAATTGCTCAATTGTACCATGAACCTCCTGGCTTAGTTTTGTTGCCTTGGAAATGAACCGAAGCATGGGCTACAGTGTTAGGCAAAAAGTTTTAATCTTTTCCCAATGAGAAAAATACAACTGCCTAAACAATGGAATAAGATCTGGCTACGCAGGGGAGGCCAGGAGAGAGTTTTTTAGAGAGGCAATCTTCGCGTCCTTTGAGTTAATGATCTCAACCAATTCCACACCTTTTCTTTTTTCAGACGCCAGTTGCTCCCCAAAGCTGCTCATTTCTTTATGCTAGTTTTCCTCAGCTCGGGAGTGGTTTTCCAATTGTATGTCAAGAGAGGACTTTGTCTCCTGAAGTTCTTTTTCTAATTGGGCCTTTCAGCCCTCAAATTCGGCATCCTTCTCCTGTAAATTTTTCTCATATTGAGCTCACTGATGCTCTAAGGCCTCATTCTTTTTTGCCATCCCTTGATCATATTCAATGCGATGCCCCTCCAACTCTTTGTTCCTTAGTTGTAAATTTTGTTCCGCCAGAGCCAATTGGCTCTAGTATTCCTGATTCTTAGTATGCAGCTCATTAACCATAGAGGGGTCGATAGTCAGAACCTTCAAAATTTCCTCCTGAAGTTTTTTCTTCTCCTCTTCTGCTATCAGCGCCCTCTCTGTTAAGCGCACAAAATTTGCTTCTAGGGATTTCTCCCTTTTCTCCAAAAACTAGCCTTTTCCCTTAATGATTTAAGCTGCTCATCCATTTTCTTCAGCTGGCGACCAGTTTTAAGGAGGGCTTGTCATTTGCCAAGTTTCAATTGGTGAACCGGCGGAAGGACTCATGGGCTGAAATGGTGAAGGAGTTGTCATCGTGGAGTCTGCTTGCTGTGAGAGAAGGGGAGGATTTGCAGTGATAGTAGAAGTAGGGGTGCCAGCAACGGGTAAGCCTTCAAAAAGTGAAGCAAGGAATGATTGAGCGGCAGCAGCTGGCATAAGGGTTCGCACAGGAGTAAAGGCGGATGGAGTGGCCTGTGAGAACTAGGCGAAACCTCTCGCATGCATTGGATCAAAGGTGGGAAATGAAGGGCCAACACTCATGGTGGGGGTTGTCGCGGAGATAGTGGAGGATACCAAGGACCGAGAAGCAAGAGAAGAAGGAACAAAAATTACATGTTGACTGGTCGATGGCGGCCCCTGACTCGTTACCGACTCTTCCTCTCCTTCGAGCTCCTAGCTTGCAACGGGTTCTTGTGAACTCTCTCCAACAATGGATTTTGTACGATGTTGCTTCACGGGCAGAGTTTCCCCTACCTCAGCAATTACTACCGGCTACTGCTGTAACACTCTAGTCACCTTAGCGGCCCAAGTGAGTGTGTGTGAGGCCCTCGATACATTGAACCGCATATTTGTAGCTACATAAGCGGGTTGTCCTGCAGAGCTTTTTCTCTTGCGGCATGGAGGACGCAGAAGTCCCCGCTTCTTCTTCTTCTTGTTCATCGGACCCACCTTCTGGTTCGTTACCTTTATTGGTGCTGGAGTCGAAGGTTGCATGTTCATCATCCCACCATTTTTCAAATACTTTTTCATCCTTCAAGCTTCCATAAGGAGCATCCAACTGTCTTGTTTCTTAGCGATATTTCCAAAAGGCTCTTATTTTCTCATCAGTCCATTCTTCTTCTTTTCGCAACTTGTACATGGTGCGCTCCATCTAGACAATATCCCTAGCCTTCGCCACAATGAAGTAAAATTTGTGCCATGGCTCTTGTGATCCTGTGTGGGGATATGCACTAGTTCGACAAAAATTTCATCCTTGTCCTCCTGCGGGTTGCGCCTTTTTTCCCAGTAGGGTCGAGGAGTGTGAATAACCTTCATGTGTGGCTACGACAGATCATTGAAAGGATTGTACTCCCATTTATCACATATCAAAACCAACCCTAAGTGAGCTAGTTTATCCTACAATAGTTGGTGCGACTATTTCTTTGCCAGGGCCACTGTTTTGAAACTCTTTGGACAAGTGAAGAATCCTTTCCTCTTGACGCTTTGGCTGCTGCAAAAGGTACAATCAATAATGCACACCTTCCAAAACATTTCGAGCGTAAGCACTCTATTTGTGACACAGGCTGGGAGTTAGAAAGGTTGATCAGTGAAGCCCCGCATCCAAAGGATTGTGAAATCCATGCCAAAGAACCAGTCACAAGCAGGAGTGAAACTCTGCATGTATCCGGTTTGATCTATGTTGAGCCGGATCATGTCACCTCCTCCTTGTAAATCTTGCAAAACTAGAGTTATAAAGTAATCTGAAAATGCATAGTAGTCATATGTCATAGAAAGGAAAGGTGTCCATGTGGATACTAGCTTCCTTCTCTGCTTTTCATCAAAAATAGATAATTTGAAATATTTGCTGAAGAAATCAGGATTTTGATGCAGAAACATATGAACCAGGAAAGAGAGAAATCTGAACTTCCCTTCTATCAGGTAATTCTCTTTTTGCCTTATCATTTCCTCCAAGAGGAATTCGACGAAATTGTGCTACTTGCGGAATTGGAAACCCGGCCCTAATTGAAGGTGTGCACCATCTTGTCGGAGTCCAAGCCACACACAAATGCTAGCATTGAAAAGGCGTCCTACATGTCTTCAACAAATGAACCGTGCGGCAACAACATACCTGGTAGCTAAGCGCTTGGGATTCCCTTCTTGCCAATCTCCTCAATTAGGAAATTTGGGCTCTTTTTCATCCCCGTCCATGTGTTTTCTCCTTTAGCAGGAGTGAAGGACTCAATTTTCTCCTTTCTGGAACTTGGGTCCAGGATACATAGCATGTGTCAAATGGTTGAAGGGTTGATATTAACATTTAAGGTTCAGCCTTCAATGTTGTGGGTGCTCGGGTTATAACACTAAATGGCCGCGTCAACTAGCTCCAGGCAATAATGTACTAGCGAGACCATGTACTGCGGAAGCCCGTTGTACCATACCTTTTTTGTTGTCAACATCAGTTGTTGGGATGCTTTCATGCTTACACAGTCTGCTTCTCTCAAAGACTTAGTGTTTTTCGCAAGGTGTGGGTCATGAATATTGTCCCATTCCTCATGGACCTATTTTGGGTTCATGTAATCCTTGGGCCTATCTAGCTCCATTGTATTCGCCCATTTCAGCTTGCCTAGTATACCAGGCGTAGCATATGATATATCTTCATAGATGTAAATAGCCTTTGACAACCGTATAGCCCTAAGCAAAGGTTGGTCAGCTTCCTCCTAAATTTGTTGTGATGAACTCTTTGCCATTTTCTCCTTAGATGAAAGCTTCTACAGGGCTTGAATTCTTTGTAACTTTCACTCGGCTCTAGATATGCCAAAACTTTTATTCACTTGGCTTAGCGTATTTCAAAAGACATTTAAGCATTAAAAGTTTTGTATGTGATAGTTATTTATCTTTCCTCAAGGTGGTAGAAGAAAGTGGGCTTTTTGCATTTAATTCGGCATGTACCGCCAACTCCTTGCTTTGTGCGAAAATGAATTACTTGCCATTTCGAAGTGACAAGAATTCATTATTGCATTTGGCAACCGTGTGATACAATATGATTTCCTTGGAACTTGAGTTGGCGATTTGCCTTCTAGCCTTGCATTCGTATGCGCTGGCAATTAATATCCCAGACAGAATGATTAAGCCAAAGCAAATGATCATCGCTTGAAAAGATATGAATCCTGCCTTGGGTTCTGGGAAACACCTATGAGGTGACACAATAGCCTACGGACCGTGCAGCTCACCGCCAATGAGCGCCACCATTTTTTAGGCTAATTAATTAGCTCTCATTAACACTGCACACATTGAACTGTACTTTAGCAGACACAACCGATCAGGAAATGCGAGTAAACCCAGGCACGCTTTTCAAGTTGGCGCTTGGTTACCATCATGTTTTTTAGAAGTGGATTAGCATGTTTTCCTCATTTTTTCTATAATAGGCCTCTAAGCAGTGAGAAAATCACACTTAGCATTTGAGCAATTTTTAGCAATAGGTCATTGGCCTAGTATTTGGTTTTATTACTGGCAAGGTTCTCATAGGCTAGGCTGTAGACAAGTTTCAGAAATAGTTAGCAAGTAATAGCAGTGTGTCGGTACCATGGATACTCCTATTAGGCTAGTGTCATATAAGTCGCAGACAACTTTCCTCAGTGATATTTCTACTAGGCGTTTAAAGAGGATGATGAAAAACAAACACTCCCTGGCTTTGATAGCCATAAAGTGGGTTCTGGGTTGGGACTGTCTTGAGTACGAAGATAAATACCATGTCAATACCGACATTTGATCGCACTTTGTTGCTTCTATGTTGGATATTGGTATCCCCAGGCCCCTGGTTATGAAATTAGTCAAAGAAATATTTCCCAAAAAGTAATTGAATGGTCTAGGTGAGGTCGTTGCTCATGCTGCATATGGGGTAGGCCTGCCAATAGCCAGTGACCTCAGGCGCTATATTGAGGAAGAAGCGTGGCTATCATTTCTTAATAGATTCTGCCTCCAAACACACGACGAGAACCAACGGAGAGTTACCTAGGCCTTGCACTTTCTCCTTTGCATCTACAACGTAGTGCCATTCTACAATATCGACTAGTACACTGACTTCAGGAACCTTGTGTTTCCTTCGCCAATGGTTGTCGTTCCAAATGATGCTGCTTCTACTGCTGGTGTGTCTGTTGATGAGGACGTGGTAGATGTTTCCATTTATGCGTCGATAGCTATTGCTCATGCTATTGGATGAAATGCCTCCTGGACTTCTTGTTTTTTGCTTTTAAGAATACGCCACCCGTTGTCTAGTTTTTGTATATATGCCTGAAAAGGCCATACATAGTATATATGAGAAAAGAAAACCACGTATAATCATGTACTTTTTAAATTATGGCTCTCTAGCCATTTTTTCCATGTAAAAATGAAAGCATATATATAATGAAATATAGCTTTATAAAATCTATGGCTCTTTTTTCTTTTGGAATCCTATCATATGGGTTTCTTTTCTTTCAACATATTTGTTGATTTCCTTTGCATATAGGTGTTTTTCTTGATTATTCCTGCAAAGTATTTTTACTACTTTGTTCTCTGCAATGATGGGTTTCTTTTCTATTGAAACATGAATTAATTTCTAAAAAAGACCGCCCAACAGAATAAAAAGGGAAAGAAAATAAAACATTATTAACATATGTACAATAGTAAAATTTTCCACTCAATGGAAAAGCTTAAGATGAATCATGTTGACCAGAATTCCCAAGACTTCCTATTCCTTGCTTTCCAATTCAAAAGCATTATGCTCTTTGCACTTAATGATTTTAAACGGACCCTCCCAAAGGCTATCAAATTTTCCGTGTTGACCTGGCTTTGCAGCACTTTCATTGAATTTCAGCACTAAGTCTCTGCACTTTAGGCCTTGGTCGGACGCCCTCTTGTCAAACCATCGCTTGACCACTTGCTGGCGGTTTGTCATGGCTATTAAGGACTTCTCCCTTTTTTCTTGTACTTCTAATAGTTTGGAAAGCCGAACCTCCATGGCGCCATTTTGTTTTATCTCAAGGGATTTCAACAATTGAAGCACTGGAATCTCCATGGATATAGGCAACAATGCCTCTTTTCTATATACCAACTCATAAGGAAAAGTATTAAGGACTTGCTTAGGAGTTATGCAGTCTGCCCAAAGCGTCGCTTGGAGGTTTTTGTGCCATTCTCTCTGGTGCTCCGAACCAATTCTTTTAAGGAGTCGGACCAAGTTCTTGTTCGTCGACTCAGCTAGGTTGTTTCCCTATGGGTAATAATTTGATGATGTCTTAAGGAATATTCCATTTGTTAATGCAAAGTGACATACCTTTGCGCCTAGGAAAGCTCTGACGTTATCAGAAATGATAGTCCTCGGAGGGCCGAACCTTGTCACTAGCTCTTCGAGGAAATCCACTATCTCTGCCTCTGTTACGTTTTTAAGCGGAGCAGCTTCTGTTCACCTTGTGAAGTAATCTGTAGGCATTAGAATCCACTTGTGTCCAGCACTAGAAGCGGGATTGATCATCTTGATGAAGTCCAGGCCCCATTGTGCGAATGGTTCATCTGCCACTATAGGCTTGAGAGGCATTGCAGAATTCTTCCTTCTGCCTGTAAATAACTGGCGTTCCTTGCAAGATTTCACCAAGGAGTACGAGTTGTTGAAAAGTGTGGGCCAACAGTAACCTGCGAACATGATTTTGATGGCGGTGGTCTTAGCAGAGAAATGTTCACCCGCAGTGCTATTGTGGAAAGTGTCGAGGATTCTCTTTGCTTGCTCTATAGTAACACATCGCAGGAGGAGACCATTGAAATTCCTTTTGAAAAGGACCCCTTCCACTAGCGCATATCCACAATTCTAAAACCGATAGTATCTCCTCTTTTGGGAGGAAAGACCTGGCGAATACCTTCCTGTTTGCATAAACCTCACTCTATCTGTTAGCCAACAGCCCTCGGACTCTGGCTCATTCATCAGAACAAGCTCTGGTTGCTCTTCTTCGGTGGGTATATCTTCGTTATGCGCCATGTATTCGCACAGTCCTCTTCCACTGACGGTTTTGGTGGGTTTGACCTCAATGTCATATTCAAGGATCTTGGTGATCCAATTATCTCTTTTTTCTGTGATTTTTCCCTCCATGATATATTCGCGCACACTAGAATGCACGACATAGACAGTCACTTTGTTGCAGGAAATTAGATGACAAAATTTTTTAAGTCCCTTTACTATTGCAAAGGCTTGTCTTTCGACAAAATTATAGTTTGTCTCATATTCCTTCACGGTCCGGGAGTAGAATGCCACCGGATGTTCTCCCTTTCCTTCATTATCCTTTTGAGTCAAGACAGTAGCAATACTGAACTTGCTACTGAATACATACATTATAAAGTCCTTAGATAAGTCTAGATTAACTAGTACCGGAGTTGAGGAAATAGAATCCTTAACTTTTTCAAAGGCTTCTTTCGCTTCCTTTGTCCACTTAAATGCTTGATCCTTTTTAAGCATCAGGGTGATTGGCTTAATTATTCCCATGAAGTCAGAAATAAACTTGCTAACAAAATTTACCTTTCCCAGGAAGGACTGAATGCCTTTCTTGTTAACCAAAAGGGGAAGTTATTTGATGGCTTTCACCCACTCGGGGTCAACTGAAACTCCTTCTTTGGACACCACATGTCCCAATAGCTTGCCTTGCGGCACTCCAAATACACATTTTTTTGGATTCAGGGAAACCCCAAACTCCTGGCATTTCTGAAAAACCATTTCTAAGTGATCAAAATGATCATCCTTAGACTTAGAAAACACAGTAAGATCATCCAAATAAATTAGGATAATCTTGTTGATCAACTCGCTAAGAGTGATATCCATTGCCCGTTGAAATGTTGCTCCTGTGTTGGATAAACCAAAAGGCATTTTAGCATATGCGAATGTTCCCCACTTTGTAGTGAGCGTAGTCTTGTGTTGATCCTCCTCTTTAACTTGGATCTAATTATAATCGGAGAAGCCATCAAGCAGGGAAAACATTTATGATCCTGCTAACATTTGCAGGATTGACTCCATAAAAGGCAACAGATAATGATCCTTTAGGGATGCTTTGTTTAGGTCTTGAAAGTCCACACACAAGTGGATATCTCCATTCTTCTTTCGAACCGGGACCAAATTGGATACCCACATGCTATGCTTGATTGAAAAGACAATCTACGACTCGATTAGCTTTGTTAGCTCTTGCACCATTAGTGCTTCAATTTTTGGGTTCACTGGCCTCTGCTTTTGTCGGATTGGTTTTGCACCCTCTGCCAGCTCGATTGTGTGTTGGATGATGTCGAGATTGTATCCCTTCAAGTCATCATAGGACCAGGCCACTACTCCTTCGTATTTCTTGCAAAAATTGATGAGCCTTTCTTTATCATGATGCAGGACATCTTTCCCGACTCGAAGGTTTCTGCCGTCTGAGACCTGAAGGTTTATATAGTCGCTTTTGTCTACCAAAAAATTTCTTCTATAATTCCTTGCATCATCACAATCAAAAAGGTTTTTAAGAACAACCAATCCTTTCAGAATCTTGTTAGATTTGAGCTGCATGATTTGTCCCTCATAAGCTTTGGTGATCTTTGATTAGAGTTGATCGACGAATTCCCCCAACTGCTGGATGAATGAGGAAATGTGTTCATCACTTTCAAATACCTACCAACTTTGATCATTATCTGGAATCACTGGTCGGACTATTACTCGTACAGAGTGTTTGTTATGTATAAGGTCAGAGGCAGGATCAAACCGGGATCCGATTGCTACCATGCAATTCACGTCGCCATTTTGTTCTCGGGGAATAGTCTCGATGTTGAAGGCTTCAAAACCCTCAACCAGGTCCCAGACTTGGTGCCAATAGGATCTCATGCAAACATTCCTTGTCGCGGAAATTCCCCGGACTTGGTTGACCACCAGTTCGGAATCTCCGAACACCGTTAATTGTTTGATGCCCATTCGCTTCACAAGGCTTAAACCTTGTACTAGTCCTTCATATTTAGTTTTATTGTTTGAATGAAAGACCTTAGTATTTTTTCATTTTATGGGGATACCAAACATATCCCTGCTTTGGCGCCTACTTTGCATCTTGCCCCAATGAAGTACAACGTCCACAGCTCGGAGGTTGGACTACTTACAGGCTCCTTTGTGATCTTCGGAACCTCTTGCTCCTCATCAAAAATGACATATGTGCCCAACCCAGTGGCATGGTAATTTCCAAAAGGATTTGTGTTGATGAACTCATTTAGAAGAGCCTCATCCTTTTCACTTCGATCCACGGTCACCTCCTCGTCCTCTAGCAATTCAACACAGTACATCTCGTCTTTAGTGATGGAGGTATGGGTGGCCTCAAATTTGTCATAGCTTCATCTGCAACATGGTGTGCATGCAGTGGTTTAGATAATAACTTCAGCTTAGCCTCGTGCTTGGTTCGGACAATCAAGTGTGTCCAATCCAGCGATAAGTATCCTCCTATTTTAGCAGTAAATTCTCAAGATAGGCAAAGACTGAACATAGGAGGAACATCAATGATGACAATATCCTAAGGCACGGTGATGCTAGGACAGTTGAAGAGAGTTAAGGGAAGATCCTTAATGATCCCCGCTGTTTCAACCTTGTTCCCGTCAAGCTGCATAACTCCCTTCTTCATGGGTTCATAGCTAAGTCCCAAGGCTTCAATTATTTGTTTGGGCATGACTGTGGTGCTAGCACCTAAATCGATCATTGAATTGTACAACAATTTATCACCCACAATAAGGGTTAGGAAAAATGGTTTCAACTTACCTTTAACTTCTGCAGGGGGTTCCTCTGAATTATTTGTGAGAACTTTGGCTTGAGGCGTTAGATCCATGAACTTTTCTTTCGGAAACTGTTGTGTTGAATTAGAACTAGCATCTTCCTAGAGAGCCTTTTGAAGTAATGTTTTATGTTTCAGGATTGCTAGGATGTCCCACAGGGACACATTGGTGAAGGATTTCTTTAATTGTTCCACCACATTGAACGGTGGCAGGTTCAAGGATTTTTGTTTCTTGGTTTTTGTTATCACAATTTATTGTCGCGTTTGAAATGGTGGTGCGACTACGGTGATGCTAGGAGATTGATAAGAGGTGCTCCTATTTTGCGGTGTGACTGGTTCGCCCGTAAACCTTCGCTTAGAGTGAGTGTTATAATCGGACTGAACTTGTGGTGCCTTCGATGTAGAAGGATTGTTTGTGAACACCACCTCTTCCTCTTCCATCCATGAGAAGAGCATGTGATCAAGAGCGATGTCAGATTCTTGTTCTAGGGACATCCCTTGCATTTGTGCGGTAAGAACCGCGCTCTCCATTTGTGGTGAGGCATATACATAACCTCTGTGGTCCGAAGTCGCGCCTTGGCTGCACTGCTTTGCCACCATTTTTTGTAAGTTGCCACATGGACAGTTCCGGGGCATGTGTGTGTTGCTGCAAGGGAAGCAACACAGATTGATATCATCGACGAGGTTGTTCTATCCCGCGATCAATTCCCTACTCAAGCTTGGTGAAGCGCTTGTCAGCGAAGTAGGTACTGACACTATTTGGTTGACTGTCGAAGATGGTGGATTAGTGCGAGGAACGCCTTGGTACTGATTTTGTTGATATGAAGACCATCTGCCTTGATAATTCTGATAGGCAGGTTTTGAAGGCGTTGATTGGTTTCACTTGAGGGTGGTTATGTTGTTTGCCATAGTCCACAACATTTCTTTAAGATCGCTCATTTCATCCTTGGAAGAACTAGATGTAGAGGCAACATTTTGCGGCATTGTCGCATGTGTACATTGATTGGGGAGGTGCGGGCACACTAGTCAATGCGACCTCCCGTGCGGGCATCGATATTTCAAGAAATATCGGCATGATAGGCCGAGGAGGCAACTTTCTACAATCTATCAAATGATTCTCAGTTTTAACAGCGACACTGTAAGCATCTAGCAGAGTAGCTCCTCCCAAAGACTTGATCATCATAGAAATGTCAGGGTTGATAGACTTAAGATAAAATATGAATGCCAACTCAAGAGTCAGGCGGATAGCAACAGGGATCCTCTGCCAGTTTGTGTGGAATCGGGTGTTGAAGTTTGTCATAGCCTCTCGGGGAACTCGTTTTATGATAGATAGTTGATAGTACAACAAGGAGCGATCTTTGTCATTTAAAAACCTCTCATAGAATGGGTCTCTGAGCTCATCCTGGGTACGGATAGTGCTAGCTGGCAATGTTCAGTACTAATCCAGCACCTTGCCTTTGAAAGATGTGACAAGGAGCCTCAGCACTACATTATGCGCAGTGATCCCATGCACCAAACACACATCTGCCACATCTTGTAGATGTTATGCGGGTGTTCTTGAGCCATCTCCGGTAAACTTGGGTATAGTTTTCATAGCTGAGACCGGGATAGTAGCCCAAACAGTGGGTGTTATTGGCGCTACTAGGGGACTTTCAGCATCCCATGCCACATAATTTCTATTGGCAACTGGCAACATGGTTAGAGGAATGGGCGGGGGAAGCGGAACTGTTACCAGTTGGTTTGCGGCCTGCACTGTTCCTAGTGGCGGTACTAGTAAACTGAGGTTTTTTGCAGTTTGGGATCTAGTTACAGGCCGATGGCTCATACACCCTTCTAAAGCGCAAATTCATTTAAGCTCTGTCCCACCAGGCGTGCTAGAAAAAGAACAAACTGTTGATGCCAAAAATTGACAAGGTAACAGTGTCTTATGGGAAACTCAGTTTATGGGGGACCCTTTGTGCTAAACTGAGTGACCTCCAAATTTTTAAAGAAGTCGGCTTCTTCTATAATGGGGGTTTGGAAAGGGAAAAGGAAACAAATATATAAAAATAAAGTATAATCTAAGGCGATGTGCCAAGACTTAATAATAGGCATGATAAATCATAGATCTAAGGGCCCGATTGGTATTTGTAATGTCCTAGAAAGGAAGAAACTAAAGATTAAAGCATAGATAATCCATTCATTGACATAAAATAACATTGCATACATTCCTACTGCCAAGAAGAGTCATAAGACATGATCTAGACCAACAAACTTGCATTCAATTTATAGAAGTTCTCAAATGAAATATCCAGACAATCGCAACACAGTCTAAAGTTAATCAAATAGCATAAAAGAACAGAAAGGCCGAACAATTGGCATAGTCTGAGAGTCTTTGCAAGAATAAAAAATAATAATAAAGGCCTGGTGTCTTTTCTAAAATCAGTGTTCTTCTTAAAATCTAGACTCTTCCCTCAAAATAGAGAGAAGTATATATAGCTGAAAACTCCCACCGCCTTGGCGAGCAATAATAGAAAAGATTTCAGGATCCCTGGCAATGTTGCAAAATTGAGTATTCCTCCAGGCCGTTGCAATAGAAAAGATTCAAAACCAAGCATTCGGTCGTTCCAAGCTCAAGTACATCCTCTGCAAATGATGGCAATGGTCCCGGCGAGATCAAGCAGGCAAGTGTCATCACCCTGTAAAGAGAAAGCAATTATGACACGCATCGGCCAGTCACAGTGTTTGGTTCACTTCATCCATCGCCCAATACAAAACCCGCTGAAGAAACACGTGGCAGTATAGCGCAACCCATGTGAGTCTTTATCTTTCGTCGTCAAAGGCTTGCGCTAAGGTGACATGTGGCATGTGGGCGAAGCTCTACTCAAAAGTGAAGGGAAGTGGTCATCAATTGTGTGTAACAATGATAGGTGGCAGCATAGAGGGGCCTCTTTTAAATGCGAAGGAAAACCTTCGGGGAGCGCAAAGCAAACATGTGGAGGAGGCAGCGAAGTTTGACAAAAAAAGGCCGAGTGGCTCATTTGCAATGCGCAGTCCGATACTTAACCAAAAATATATACCCGAAGGGAGCTTGTTGAATAGTTATTCACAATTAATACTAAAGAAGCAATGTTATTTGTGCATCAATATTGAACACTTGTTGATGATCTCTATTATCTAAGATTGTAAGTTGAATGAACAATTTGACATGGTCTTTGTTACATAAGTGATCTTTTTTCAAATCAAAGTGAGTTCCAATGGTAGCTATATGTTTTGCTTTTATGTTCATGACACTCAAAATTAACTAAAACTTCAAGGCTTCAAAGCTTTGTTGGAGATCCATACTTTGTAATGACAATACCTTATTTAGATATTCTTGGTAACAACCAATTCTTTGGCTTGGTTAATTATAGGATAAGAGTTGCAAAATGCTTGTAGTTGTCTTATGTCCATCCTTTCTACAATAGTCAATCCATGAATTGGTGACTCATACTTGACCTCATTGTTAGTACAACTAAACTAGAATTAAAATGTACAAATAATTTCCTTTCCTTTCAATAAGACTAAGAAAACATCATCTCTTAAGTTGTTGAATCTAGCAACATATACGTATAACTTCCACAAATTTGAGATGTATTTCTTCTTTTGTGGGGGTGACATTTGAGGGATATTCACCTAAATGATGATACAATCTTCCTCATCTATGACAAAATTCCTAAGGTTAGTAATTCATAATTACCACATGGATCCCATTTTGTGGTCTTCATTATCTAATTATTCATCTAATTTATCATGTCCACGATACAAGCCTCTTCACTTTTTATGAGATATAGATATGACTTTTATTCTTTAGATAATATGGTGTGTGCAGGCTCAAAGTTGACCATCACCCCATGTGTGATATTTTCTTTGGATATAATCTCTAATAAATTTTTCATCTTTAAGCCATACTTGGTTTTGAAGACAAGGTGGGACCAATCTAGATATTGATATCTTCTTATCTTGTTGTAAAATATTTTGATAATAAAGACCAAAGGTGATAGTAATATCAATTACAATGATGCCTTGAGGGATGGTGACACTTGGGTAGTCATACAAGGTAAGAGGGAGATCCCTAATTATTCCCATGGTTTAGACTCTCTTTCCATCCAATTGCATGATCCCCTTTTCCATTGATTAATAGGTCAATCATAATGTGTTGGAAATGCTCTTAAGCATGACTATGGTGCTTGCGCTAAAGTCTATCATTAAATTAAATACACCAATTTATTTCCAATGTTATTATAATTAAATAAAATGGCATGGGCTTGTGCTTACTTACCTTTATACTAATGTTATGGAATGCAACAAGTTGATCAATTAGAGAAACTTTGAGTTAATGTATTATGTTCCTTCTAGCATGAATAACTTGAGTTATCACCTTAGTTGGATTTTTGTGTGTCATTAGAGCTTCCTATATAAAACTTATCTATAGAAAGAATATCCCATAAAAAGACACTTGTGATAGAATTTTTTAATTTTTCTACCACATGAATGAGTTGGGAATTAGGCTCTTGTTGGGTTAACTAGATTCACTGAATATCATTTCCTTTCAACTAAAGAATTAAGTCACCCTTGGTGTACCTTGCTACTCCAAATTGCTTATTTGCATTTATAATGTCCCAACTTTGAATTATGTGAAAACTATAGTTGAAAGCAATTATAACCTTTTGGGTCAGAATTTTAGGTTGTAGCTCTTGAGTTTAACCTTTTGGATTTGGTAAATTATTCAAAATCATACTGGAGGAATTGTGGAGGTAGAAGCAACATTCACAAAGACTACTTCTTCCCCTGTCCCATAAAATAAGGTGTTTTATGAGAGTGTCATTCTTTTGTTCCAAGAACATTCCTTACATTTGGGCTACGCGAGCCACACGTTACCATCCAAAGGATTGAAGTGGGGCCTTTGATGTTAGTACTCCCTACATAATAGTAGCTTATCTTTGTGCAACAATATTATGCTATAAGTCTAGACCCCTCAAACAATATTTAGAAGAATGGGTGGCATTACAAGGGAAACACCGCATATTAGCATCTTGTACAAAGTTGTTCTACCCTGGGACAAGATCTCTTATGGGATGATGTGAGTCTTGTTTGAATAGTATTTTCACAAGGACAATATGATTTTGTGGCTACATTTAGGATTGATTTTGGACCTAGTCATGATTTTAATAATGAGGCTTGTTTTAGTATTTATTTGGATGATACTAACGTCCTAGGCCTTGATTATTTTTATATGTTAGCTTGGGGTATTCATATTGTTGTCTCTTCAAATTGATGAACTCATTCAAAAAATATCTTAATTATGCTTTTCATGTCATCTATTTTTGGGGAAGCTTGAGGAGAATTCATAAAGGGAAGGCTTTGGCTTAAAAAATCAATCTATATTAGGAGTGAGACTTCAGGCAACACAGGTAGGGGTGGCCTTAGTAGTATACTTCCTTCATCTATTAGATTATTTTTTACTCAGAATGCTAACTCATATGTCATGAGTAGAAATTATCCTCTAATGATTGAATCACTAGCAAAATGTTTGATTTAAAATCTTTAAGATATAACATGAAAACTATTTTGGTTGGAGGCTATGTAAAAGCAAGTATCCTTTCCTAGGTGTTTTTATCTTAATATTAAATTTAGACACAACTTGCTAAGGTTATTTTTTTATCGTAATTATTCATTGCAATAATGAAGGCATATCTCCTTTTCCTTTGAATCTTTCAAAGAATGTGTCACCCAATTGGCCCTACAAATAAATAAAATTAGGTGCTAATGACTAGTACCTATCTAAGGCCTTACCTTTGAATGAGAGTGCAAGTATCCTCAAATCTGTGTTTTGTTTTGTTTTGAAATACACAATGTGCATGTTTTCTACATCTTATAGATGATTGATTGGTGTTTTAAAGTCTTCTCCAATGAACTTCGGGAGGGATTCAAGAACATTGACTAGAATGAGGTCCCAAATAGAAAGGGGAACTAGAAGGATCAATGTAACAATGTCATTCCAATTTATAAAGTGTCTAGGGATTTGTAGGCCACCACAGGAGGAGGAGGTGGTAGAGTTGGTTGAACAGTTCTCCTTCTAGGAGTAATAACTAGAGGTTTGACTAGGATTTAAGGATTGATATCAATAAGAGATCTAGTTGTGAGCCTCTTAACTCTTAGATGAAGCTATTATAGTTCTTTGTGCCCCATCAAGTGTGCCAAAATTATTGATATTCAAATTGAAACCCTTGAATAAGCTTGTACCATACATGAGAAGCCTATAAACATGGAATGTGATTTATAGGGTGATCTCTAGAGTTTTCAAAGTAGGATCTTTGTGAGACTTTTAATGAGATATTTCATACTAGTTTGCAAGGAAAAACTAGAAACTAGATAAAGAAAATGTTGGAATTAAAGCTAATTTAAATGAATAGAAATGGGAGACTATCCATTAGATGATATTTAGCATTCATTAACCACTAATATTGCACATTAGTAGTTGAAAGGAACTATAATTTAATTATCCATAAAATGAATAAAAGGCTGCCAAATAAAAAAATATTTTAAATGAACAAATACGATCATTATTTCACATATTAATCATATGGTGGTGCACAATTATTGATTTATAGATAATTGAAATAATTCTAATGCTATGAAGATAATTGTAATTAATAAATGCTTGAGAAAATATTAAGTTTGTAGAGCTTACATAACATGGGCATACCTAGTGCATTCTACCAAAAAATAAGCATAAGGCTTCTATTTGTAGAAAATAAGTGCTCAAAGAATCCAAAAGACAAGCAAGACCACTAAACATGAAAAGAGGGGTTTTTATTGTTTTTCCCATATAATTGCCACATAGTTGCGTTCCTTAATCAATTTTGAAATGAGTATGCCCTTAAATTTCTTCTTGGAAGTTAATGATCATGATGCTGTAAATTTTTCATGATGCCCCTCTCATCATTGTTTGTTTGATTTTTAAGCATTTAGATATAGGGGTTCCTTAAACCAATGTGGATGTGTTGGACCAATAGCGCATCATTTTTCTTTAACATGATTAGTTTTTCTTTTGGGACATGGTGGTTTTTAGATGTAAATCCCCATGGAATGTTGAATGGTGTGAATGGTTGTTGATAAGTCCATCTCTTGTAATTCTTCCACCAATGATGCATTGGCATTATACCATTAGTACTATAATAATTTGAAGATATACAATCGTGTCATGTGTGTTATGAGTACATTTCTCATATTCATTCTCTTTGGTTTGTATATTTCATGAAGGATAAAATAGGGACCCACCAAAACTACCAACTTGGATTACTTTGATCTATGGTGCATTGATATGGAGTTGTTAGACTAATAAAATTTTGGAGATGTGTTAGGGTGCCATGTGTACTACTCATGCGTTAGTCCCACCTTTTAGTTATATATGATGTTGGGAGAGTGGAGAGCACCACCAAAATTATCTATGGATGCATGAATATTACATCGAGTTATGAATAGTCATTTGGTGGCTATCTTAACACTTAATTAAGTCATATTATCATTATTATATTTATATTTAGTTATTTAGGTCATCCTAAGGCTTATATAAGGCTATCTAAGTTAGCCTAGGTGATATCCTAGGCATAAATAGCTATATAGGAGGTGATGAGAGCAAATTATGTTCTATTTTATGCTATGTTTTGGCCTATTTCATGCACCTTCATAGCCATTCCTGCATTCCATCTCCATTCCATTTTCATATCATTTGACCATTTTATGTTGCATATGATGTAATGCATATGTCATATTTAATATAGTTTTCAGATTAAAATATGGAAAATAATTATTGGTTGAGTTTACTAATGAGCATTGTGATTTCTAGCATTGGACAACATAGCTAGCAGCATGCCGATTTGTTGTCACATTTTATGAAGGAACTTCCTGTCACTTTCTATGTAGGAACCTTCTTGCCACATTGGCTCAATGCCACAACCACATCTACCAAGGCATCGAATTTGTTTTACATGGCTGCATACATCAACATTTGATTGGATATTTCAAATGTTGATCTTCACCTCAATATTCAACATTATTAGAAGACAATTCTTCCAGCTGTGTATGCCTCTTCAGCACATGGTCCTCTTTTCCAATCATTATTACTGCTACATCAGAAATACTGGGTCCAAATAAGGGGAACTCGTTTTTCATTTATTAGCTGGGAAACCGAAATCTACATGTTTCCTATTTTTTAGCTATTGTTGTAACAAGAACGTTTTTAATCTATGGCTTGCAAACAAGGATTTACGTGGGCCATTTGGTCGTATGCCAAAAGAAGTGTATTCTATTTTATTCTGTTGTTACAGACTTGAGATATAAATATGATATGTAATATCAGCTCAAGGCGAATTCCTGTAAGCAATTTTTTGTACAGGCTTTTGCATCAACGGTGTTATTTTTTGATAAATAAAATCAGTGTTGCATGATCAGTCCCATGTAGAGAAGCTTCTTGTATTTCACCACCCAACGGACTAAGGAGGGGGCCAACTTCTTGGGACGTCTAGTGATTTTTAGCCTTCGTAGTTATAGTAATGTGTTTTTGTTATTTATTGGATGTTGTTTTTGTGTTATTTGTAAGTGTTGTTTGCAGTTCATTTAAATTCTGTAATTCTTATGAGTTGTTGTTCCTGTCACCAAGAAGTGACAATTCCTGTTGTTGGAATCAATTTTCATTTTGATTTATTGTAGGTTTATTTCCATAGTTGTATTCATAACCACTCATCTCACGACTTTCACCCCTTTGATTGGCATATAGCCATGACACCTCTCGTAAGTTTATGCCCCCGAATTGACACGTATAGACCAAACTGAAATTCATTATAAAGCGTAAAATATTTCTTATTATTTGTACCCAGTGTTGGCCTATCAGGAGGTAGTGAGTCTTATTTGATCATCATATTGTGAATTGTGTCCTCATTAGAGATATTTGGAGGTTTCCCCCTCGAAGTGGCTTGTTATTATCGGTTATTATCAAGTATTTTTAGCATATTTTATATCATATTCTTCTATTGTGCAAGTTATTTCATTACAAGTGGTATTAGAGCATGATATTGGCATCGTAGAGGCAAGGTGTCTTCTTAATATTGGAGGTCATTTTGGAAGATGTATATCTTTCAAATTTTGGTGATTTTTTTCTAATTTTTAAAGGGTTTTTGAAGACCATATTAAAGAAGCTACAGACTAAGAAAATTATTGTAAAATTAGGGTTTCTACATAATTTATTTGGAAGGTGCATATCTATCACATCCTGTCGAATTGGAGCCTGATTTTATTAGGCTTTGGAAGACATAAGAGAGGAGGTCTAAAATTTGGAGAAATTAAAGTAGAAATAAGTGAGTTATTACAAAATTAGGGTTTCAAAAAATCGCTCTCAAGGCTACAAATCTACTAATTTATTGGAGTTTTTTCTGGGTAAGTGGTATCTTTTTCTTTTATTGAGAGGGGTAAATGCTTTTGACTTGGAGCTATGAACCGGTGAGGTCACAAATGGGGGACCTCATCCCCAATGTAAACACTCAACAATTACACCCCAATGGGGTTTGAACCTTGATGGCAAGAACAAAAACACAACTTAACCATCATACCATGCCACTATTAAACTCATAATATTAAGGTTTGGCCCTTGGTTTTTAGCAATATAGGCAAGAAGCCCCACCAGTTCACCAAGGATCCTCCCCTTAATACGAGGGTAAACAACAAACTCCATCGTTGATGCGGTAGAGAGTGACCCTGCGAGGTTTGAACGTTGGTTGTTGGTTCTATAGGCAAGAAGGGTCGCCCCTAGGGTAAGTGGTATCTTGGACCTAGTAAGTTACAATAAATTTTTTAGAGAATTTAAGTTTCATTTGTGTGATATATTTCAAAATTATTGGTTTCCATCATGACGAGGCTTGCAACAAGCGGCAAAAAGAATGTTGTCACACCAGGAAAATCCCCTGATAAGGATGAGGTAGTAATAGAGGATATTAATCCCAATGAGGAAATCAGTAAGGTCAAGGAAGACATTTCCTTAGTGAAGATGGAGATGTGTGACCTAAGATGAGATATATCAGACATACGAAGCATGTTGAGCACCTATATGAATGAACCAAGAAAGGAGGTCTCAAGAAATCGAGGTGAAACTTCTAAGTTAGCTACTCTTGACCCAAATGTTAATACTCTTATTAGATCTAGAAATTTGATACCAATGGTGGATATGCGCAAGTTTTATAGTAAGGATCCTCTAACATGGATAAACCAAATGGATAATTTTTTTGAAGTACATCAAGTCCCAAATGGACAAAAGGTCACAATGGCTTCCCTATATCTAGAACCAAATCAATTCATTTGGTATCATTGGCTTTGTACTCATAGAAAGAAAAAGGGTCTCACTGTATCATGGTTGGTTTTTACGGAGGAACTCCAAGAACAATATAGCAACATTGTGACAAACAACTTCTTTAGCTAGCTATCTAAACTTCAACAAATAGAATCTGTTATGGATTATATTCAATTCTAGAATCTTTCCTTAAGAGTGGATACAATTACAAAGGAGAACTTGAATGATTTATTCTTGGGTGGTCTCAAGGATCAAATTCAATATGAGGTACACATGTTTAGTCATAGCTCTATCTCTAAGTCTTTTGTCTTAGCACAAAGGGTAGAGGAAAAGTATTTGATTCCTAAAAAGCAAGAGGCTAATGTGATAAGAGACAAAGGATATTCAACACCTTCTCTTCCTAGACCTACTAGGTTGACCCTATAACAGATTGAGGAGAAGAGAGCAAAAGAGTTATGTTTCAATTATGATGATATAGTTGAGGAAATAAATGTAGTGAAAAGAAATTGTTCTATATTGAAGGTCTGAGTGAGGAAGATGAGGAACCAATATTAGAAGGTGAAAGGGAGTCAAATGAGGAATCACACGATTCCTAACCAATCATTTCTTTTCATGCAATTTTAGGTTTTAGTTCTCCACAAACTCTCAAGGTAGTTGGTTTCTTAAAGAAGCGGAAAGTAACAATGTTGATTGATTCGGGTAGTACTCATAATTTCATCAACAAAAAGTTGGCTACTCGTTTATATTGTTTTATATATCTAGTTCTAGAGTTTCAAGTCTTGATTGCAGATGGTGGTACTATTAGTTTCTTTGGAAAATACCATAGCATTAAGTTATCAATGGGATATTATCACCTTGATAGCCTAATGTATGCTATCTACATGGGTGCAACAGACATTGTTTTGGGAGTACAATGGCTCACTACATTGGGAACAATTGAGATGAACTTCCAAGAGTTATTCATGAGATTTCAATCAAAAGGAAAGGTAGTAAAGGTAAGAGCATTGAAGGAAAAGTCCCCACAAATGGTAAGCTCTCATCATATGCAAAAGTTTCTTAAGAAAGGAGTTGATGGATTTGTGGCCCAGTTATGTTCATTAGAAGTCTCTCAATCTAATGTCCTACTCATCTAGATTTACAAGCAATAATTAATCGTCACTCAGTGGTTTTTGGAGATATGTCTAAATGACTTCCTCCTAAGAGGGGTCATGATCATGCCATACAACTAGTTCCAGGGGGCCAACCTCTCAACATCATGCCTTATAGCTACCCACATATACATAAAAGAGAGAAAAAATTGTTGAGATGCTAGAGGTAAGAATTATCAGGCATAGCCAAAGTGCTTACTCCTCACCTATGATGATGGTATGTAAGAAGGATAAAACTTGGTGCATGTGTCTAGAATATAGAGTGCTCAACATGTATACCATTAAAGACAAGTTTTCTATTATAGTCATTGATTATTTTCTAGATGAAATGAATGGAGCTATGTATTTTATAAAGTTGGATCTTAGATTTGGTTATCACCAAATTCAAATTAAGAAAGAAGATATTTGTAAGATAGAATTTTGGACTCGTGAGGGTCATTATGAATTTTTGGTGATGTCATTCAGTTTTACCAATGAACCATCTACATTTCAAAGTTTGATGAATTCCATTTTTAAGAAATTCTTAAGGAAGTTTGTATTAGTTCTCTTTGATGATATATTGATCTATATAGCAAGACATGGGAAGAACACTTGCAACATGTAGATCAAGCATTACAAATGCTCGAAGATCATCAACTCTTTGCTAAGCCATCCAAGTGTTATTTTGGTCTTAATGAGGTGGAGTATCTAGGACACATAGTTTCGCATGAAGGAGTGAAGGTGGATCCTAATAAAATTAAGGCTATCATGGATGGCCTATTCCAAAAATCATTGATGGGTTTCTTGGGATTGATAGGATACTATAGAAGATTTGTGAATAATTATGTACATATAACAACACCTCTCACAACTTTATTGAAGAAGGATTATTTTCATTGGAATGAGTCCACTAATGCAACATTTGAGAGATTGAAGGAGGCTATGTGTACAATTCCAGTTCTTGCCACTCCAAATTTCACCAAGGACTCTATTATGGAATGTGATGCTTCAAGAAATGGTATAGGAGTAGTACTCATG